>VZTD01002670.1:1009014-1160299 GCA_013397725.1 Rhagologus leucostigma
GCTGCGGGAGCTGCTGGCCCGGCGGGTCTTCGCCCGGGTGACGCTGATCGGGCGGCGCCGGCTGAGCCTGGGCGAGGAGGCGGAGGGGGCCGTGGTGCGCGGGCCGGGACAGGGGTGGCCGTGGCGGCGGGGGCCGGGGCGGCGGCGCTGACCCTCGGCCTCCCCGCAGGAGCAGGCGGTGGTGGACTTCGAGCGGCTGGGCGAGCACGCTGCCGCCTTCCAGGGGCACGACGTGGGCTTCTGCTGCCTGGGCACCACCAGGGCCAAGGCTGGCGCAGTGAGTGGGGACTCCCCTGCCGCGGGAGAGTAGGGGTCCCGCTTGTCCCCTCCCCTGCCTGCCCGCTCCCTGCCTCGCTGACCCTCCTCTCCCCCCCGCAGGACGGCTTTGTCCGTGTGGACCGGGACTACGTGGCGCAGGCAGCAGAGCTGGCGCGGGCAGGGGGCTGCAAACACTTTGTCCTGCAGTCCTCCCGGGGGGCAAACGCGCAGAGCTGCTTCCTCTACCTCCGCGTGAAGGTGAGGGGGGCAGCTGGGGTGGGCCCCTGCTGCTCTGCAGGAATCACAGGATGCTAGGATGCTCGGGAAGGAAGCAGGAGCCGAGGTCTTGAGATGCAAATGGCTCTGGGGGTCCTCCTGGTGCTGCCGGACAAGGGAAGGGGCTGGCTGGACAGCTATGCAACTGGCTTCTTCTGAAGCAGCACAACACCTGCATGCAGCGGCTGTCTCTCTCCTCAAGCCGCAGAAAGAGCCGCTGAGGTCTCTAGCCCAACCCCAGCTCCCCAGCCTCAAGCTGGGATGGCTTCACAACTATGTGGGGAGGCTCAGGGCTGTGTCCAGGTGAGACACGAACTATCCAGTGATGGAAAGCCCACAGGCTCCCCAGCTAGGACCGCATCTGTCGCAAAAGCTCTTTTCCCCATACGTTGTGTGTTGCAGCTCCCACCACCTGCTGGACTCACAGCTGCCTTGCCAGCGTCTTGTGCTGGCTGGATCCATCCCCAGGCTGGATGCTGAGTCCAGATGCTCTCCGGAGCAGCCTGTTGCAGTTTAGCGTGGTGGTTGCAAGGGCGCGCTGCTGACCTGCGGTCTGTGTCCACCATGGGCACTCACCCCAGCTGCCTGGCCTGGAGAGCTGATCCCTGCCTAGCCTGTTCAGCGAAGCATTGGCATTAGTGCTGTCCGGCTCACAGCTCAGCAGCTCTCTCGTGCCCTTTCATGGGGTGGCAAGGATGGTGCTTGCAGTCATTCTTGTCTCCTTTCATCCTGCCTGGCTGCTCTGACAGGGAGAAGTGGAGAACCTGGTCCAGGCTGTTGGTTTTGATCACTGTGCCATTCTCCGGCCAGCGTGAGTAGTGGTGGAGGAGGGAGGGCACAGGGCTCGGGTGGAGGGTTGGCAGGGCAGCAGGCTGGGAGATGGAGGAAGAGGAAGGATACATGAGGGCAGGGCTGGGGAGGGGAGGGGAGATGAGCAGACTGCTTCCCAGTGCTGCAGGGAGCAAGCTCTGAGGTTTCCCATGGCCCATCCCAATGCTAGTGCCATGTGCCATGCAAGGACGGGAGGCTTGGGCTGAAAGCACAGGTTGGTGCACACAGATCAGAGCTTAACTTTAGATGGACCTTGACCTTATCCAGAGGGAACACTCACCTGTGACCTTTCAGCTGTACTGTGCTCTTGCTGCCTGGGAGAACTGCGTTCTGCTTTTGGCAGCACAATGGGGAAAGGAGTTCAGTGTCCAAGGGCTCAGCTCTGTCACGTTTCATGACCCTGCCAAAGCCCCAAAGCCCATGTGGGTTTTGGGAGCTGGGCCTTGGTGCTGCTGGAGAATTCTGTGCGAGTCTCTAGCCTTCCCCCAGCGATTGTTTCAGGCTGACCCACCTCCCGTCCTTGCTCTGCAGGTTGCTGCTGTGCAAGCGCCAGGAGTCCCGGCCCACGGAGTGGATAGCCCAGCAGTTCTTCGGTGCTGTGGCTCGGGTCTTCCCCACCGCTTACTCGGTGCCTGTGGAAATGGTGGCCAGGGCTATGGTGGCCTGTGTGCTGCAGCCAGGCGAGGGGAAGGTGAAGGTGCTGGAGAACGAGGCCATCCATGAGCTGGGAAAGGCAATGCCACAGCAGGGCACATAGAGCAAAAGGGATGGCAGGCAGGAGCTTGGTTCACCGTTCAGGTGCTCTTTGGGCTGAGGATGAATGCACGCTTGGGGAGGTGTGGGGTGCTTGCATGGCTAGTGTGGAGCCAGAGGTACATCCACTTCTTTGCACCGTGGCTGATTCTGTCAAGGGATCAAAAATGCAGGTGCTGGCTGCTGACAAACAATGTGCTCTCCTGCCTGCGTCCGTAACACTAATACGGGTAAAGATGGTGTAATCCAGGCCTTGAATAAAACCCTATGATTGATCTGGTTGTGCCGGCTTTGTGTTGAAATAATGTCTGTCACCTGCAAATCAACAACCCAGCCCCATCTGCTCAGATCGTGTCACTTCGGGGAATGCTCGCGGGCAGGTGACAGACACAGGAAAGCAGAGACAAGGCACAGCTGCCTGTGTGGAGGCTGCACCTCACAGAGCACACGGTGGCACCAGTGCTGCTTGGATAGCAGAGCTACTGGATGCCTAGCAGCAGCTACTGAGGCACTGGGAGTGGTGGCTCTGCCTGCAGCAGGTCTGCGAGCACTCCTGTCCTCGTCTGCTCAGGGTGCAGAGGGACTGCTCTAGGGACGCTGCTGTTCACACCCGTGCTGCCACTTGGTACCTGCAGTCACAGAAACACCGTGAAAATACTTGCAGTGACTTGCAAATGCCTCTGGGCTTTCCTTCCAGGCACAAATGAGCCTGAGCCCAGCCCCGTGTTCCCGGGAGTGCTCTGCATGCGCAAAAGTTGAGGCCAGCCCTGTGCACACCTTGGATGGGGCTTGCCCCTGCCCAGAAGGGGAGCAGGTTCTTTCTGTGGGTGTGGAGCAGGCACGAGGAGCAGTGCAGTGTCCCAGGCGCAGCCCTGGCTGTTCTCAGACCTCGTGCTTGGGGTCGAGGAACTTGGTGGCTCCACAGATGGGATGCAGAACATACGTGACTCCCAAATTCCCTGCTGGCCAGAGTCCCAGTGCTCCGGGTAACACTGCTTTCCAGGATTTTCTCTGACCTCACCCACGGCTCCTGTGTCAGTGACTTGGATGTGGCAAACGGAGGGAGCCTGGAACTCATCTCCTTCTTCTACAAAAGCATTTCAGTTGTCGGGTTGGACCTCAGAAGGTTGGTGGAGGCAATGAGATGGTGTAAGGGCTGCACCTAGACAGCTCCTCAGGCACGTGTGGGGCTCAGTTCAGAGGGGCCACAGAGCCACAGCTACTGATAAGACTGTCCCGGTGAGACCAAAACAATACTTTTAGAGTAGTATTTCATGCCCAAAGGGAAATGAGAGGTAGGCTGGTCAGCATCACGTAAGTATGAGGAGCACAAAGCTGGTCACACCTGCAACACTGGGTTACACAGGCATGGTGCACTCAACACTCAGATTTTTTAAAAGGGCGTGTGCTTATACAAGGGAGTTGAAATGAACACCTGAAGTAGTAAGCCCTTAAAAGAACTGAAAATTGAGGTGAGAGAATTAAAAACAGAGAATTCAAGCTCTGAAAAGTTACAGGTGAGAGACAAGCCACAGAAGACGTGAGGAAAGCATCCTAAAGGCAGAAACATTATTGACTTTGTGAGAAGTAGAAAGTTCTCCAGGGAGGCTGAAGGACAGGATGTGACCAGGCTCTATAGGAAGGAACGAGCCATCACAGAAAGCCTCGGTGAGTTACTTGCATTGCCCTTTGCTGTTAGGGAGCTCACACTACCGTCATTCCCTAGGGGACACACATTTGCATGACTGTCCCAAAGCATGCAGGGGAAAAAAAAGTATTTTTAACCCCATTTTTAGAACACGTGGTTAAAAGTCTGCCAGAAGGAGCACTCAGATGAACATACTCTCCTGGGTGAGAATTGCAGCGATCCTTTTACCAAAAGGTCAACATTGTTAAATATGATGCTAGTTCTTAAAAAGTTCCAGTGGGAACCAGGAAACTGCAAAGCGGCTGGGCTGCCTTCTATAAAAGGCACGTTGCTAGAAAGGATAATAAAGTCTGGAAATAACAGGGCCCAGGATAAATCGGGTGTAATGGGAGATTCCACATGGTTTTGAGGGGGCAGTTGCAAGGCACAAGCCTGGAGCACTCTTGGAGGAAACCAGCCGTTGTGTACACAAGACAATCTGCTCCTCAGAGTGCACTCAGATCTCCAAAAAGCTCTCCCAGAAGGGCTCTTAAAGAAATTAAGCTGTCGTGGGAAGAAAAGGAAGGTCTGTGTAGTTTCTTATTGGAAATATTTTCTTAGCACTCTAAAGCCTTAAAACACACAAAACAAACATTTCTTGCTGGACAAAGGTCTGTGGAAAACGCAAGCTATTTCTGTGTAACCCTTGTTTCTGCTCAGCAGTGACAGCTTCTTTTTCAGTGTTTCAGATAAATCTGTGTTAAAATGCACAGCTGCAATCCCAGCACAGGGTACAACTTCCTTATTACCCTCCTGCACGGAGTTTCCTCACACATTTTGGACCTCAGTTCCCCAGTTTGCTCTGTGCACTCCTTAAACCCCCACCCCAGAGCTTTGTAAGAGATTTTAGACCATCAGTCACTGAACTACGGCAGAGGGGGTTTGCCAACCTAGGGCTGAAGGAGGTGAAGGAGATAAAAGCCCGTAGGGAACAGACCCTGTCCCTCCAGGGGGTCTCACTGGGCAAAGCTCCAGGTTCCTCCGAGCAGCAGGAGGTCTGCAGAGATGGAGCCGCGTCCTTGGCGTGCCTGGCGGGGCTCTCTGCGTTCCAAGGGCACGCAGCCCTGGCTGCAGCTGGGAGGAGAGCACGGAAGGCTGCTCAGAGTCTGCTGGACAGCATTCACACAAACCACCTGGTCCCACAGCCCCAAGCCCTCCTGGGATTCTGACGCTGACTTTATTACTGAAGATTAATGATAAAAGGATAGCTGCATTCCCAGCGGCTCAGCAGTGGGGGTTTCCCAGGAGGTCCCATGGCCCCGCTGCCCTTCCCGGCCCTGAGCTGTGAGAGCTGCCGGCCCCTCTTGCCCAGCCCATGCTGCCACCGGCTTCCCTCTGAGCCAGGGAGTGCCTGGACAGCTGGCAAAACCTCCTGCAAACAGCACCACGCTTCAAAGGAGCTTTTCAAAGCAGTCTCTGAGCTGGCAGGCACTGACCTGGCACTCAGTGACATCCTGGTGACATCCCTGCTAGCAAATGCGTGGCCCTGAGGAACTGTCTGGCCCCAAGGGCACTGGCACAGCCCAGCAAAGGTGTGGAGTTTGCAAGGCTGTGTTCCTTCAGAGAGCAGTGGCTGCACCACAACTGCTGGGAGATGGGGCCACTGAGCTCTGTGGTGGGACTGGGATTGAGATTGAGGGATTGGGATTGAGGCACCTCCAGGCTAATAAGAGAATTTCCTTCCGAGTCCTCTGGGAACAAGGCAAAATAAGAGCAGCCTGGAAGAGTAAAGGACCTCGGTCTTCCATGGCTCCTGCGTTCCTTTCCCCACTCTGGGAGACACAAGGGAGGCTGGTGGGCACCTCAATGCCAGCAGTGGGAAGGGCAGCCCACCACACCTCAGGCCTAGTACCCATGCCTGCATGCATCTTGGGGGCTCTAATCAGTCCAAGCCATTATCATCTGAGTGTCTCATCCCCTGAAATTGTAGGCTGTGCTTTTTTTATTCAGTTTCCACTACAAACCAGTACAAAGCCAGCCCAAGCTCTCCTGGGAGGCAGAGTTTCCAGCAGACTTCCAGCTTTCACTGACTGCACTCAGATGCCTGAACGCAGACACTGTCTTTCTGCATAGTCCCACAACAGGTCCAAAATCGAGCCAGAGCCAGGCAGGCACAGCTCTGACACAGCAAAAGAATGGAAAGGGGGCCAAGGGCTGAGCGTAGATGTCCCCTGCGTCGGGGGCAGGTGGAGCTGGTCAGGGAAATGATGGTTGTTAGTGCACCCGGGTGTGGACAGCCGGGTACGGAGCAAAGTCCCTATTCTCAGCTCCCAGTGTTAAACAAGGCACAGAGATGCACATTTTCATAGTCACCTAGCAGCCAGGGTCTGAAACAAAAGTCATGGTTACCCACCGGCCGATAACCACTGCTGAAGCGGTGGATATATTGACATTAGCCACAGCCTTGAAATCAGTAGCAAGACTTCTCACAAGCACTTTTATTTTTCTGAAAGTACTATTTTTCACTGGAAAAATTTCACTTGAATGAAGCATTTCTACCTGGCTCTTCTAAATACTGGCCTGGAGCCTGATACACCATTAAAAGAAATGCTGTTGGCTTCCTGAAGCCCCCCGAACATCAGCTTAGCCCTTCCAATTCGATTACCTGACCTCACCCCAGAAAATCCACATTTTCTTTCCCCCCGTGTGAGCTTAGAGAGAAGAAAACAAAATCCAGAAGCCGCTGGGGCCGGGGCCAGCTGCAGCAGGCCGGCCGGCATTGGATACGGGGCTGGCGGGGGTCCAGCTCCTGGCGCTATATAGGAACGAGGGAGGGAGCTGGGCTGCAGACGGAGTCTCTGCTGCCTGCTTTAGCCATCACTCACACTCTTCTCACGGCCTGGGAAACTACAGCCTGCCAAGATGTGCAAAGGATTAGCAGCGCTGCCCCACACGTGCCTGGAGAGGTGAGAGCGGCCGGGATGTGCGGATGCCAGCGGCTGCCTGCCCGCAGGGCTCTGCCGGGGCGGCTGGGGGCACAGGGGCTCTTCCTGCAGCACATCCCGTGATGGGCATCTCTTACGGGGACTGGGATTATCCAGCTCTGAACGGGGAGGGAAGGGAGGCTTGCTGGGGGTGGCTCGGTGGGTGCTGCCAGTGGCTGGGATCCTTGGCAGGGTGAGTGCTGATTTGGTCCCAAACTCCCTGCGCTGCCCTGGCAATCTGTCTGCTGGGTGAGTTTGGGCTGCTCCAAACCCACCCCTCCACTGTTCTGAGCAGGAGTGCTTTATTCTCAGATCTTATTTTCTGCAAAACCTGGAGGAGGAGAGGAGGAAAAAAGCAGGACAGAGGTTTTGCCTTTCTGAGGTGAAAACAGACCTGTCTCCAAAGTGCCTCAAAATCCTCTTTTAATTGCCTGCGTGTCGCTCACACATGGAAGAGCCAGACCTGGCCCCTCTCATGAGGCTCAGCTCTGTACAGAGCACCAGCTCTGCCCCCCTTGTGGGACCCATCCTCATCATCAACCCTATCCACCCTGGTGCTCATCCCAAAACCTGCCCCTGATGGTGGCAGAGCCTCCTCTCAACCCCTGGGAGCCCAGGCAGGTTCCAGCCCCTGGCCATTTCCATGCTGATTGGAACCTGCCCTCTCCTCTGCTCCCACGAGCTTTGCAGGGAGTCCAGCAAGAAGCAGACGTGCGGGGCATCTGGGGTCTCACTGCAGCAGCAGGGCACTCGATGCTTCACCTAAGGAGGAAACTTAGGAAAAGACTCAAGTGAATCCCTCAATGAGGATTCCCTCACACCTGCGAATGCCTTAGCACTGGTTTTTGGATGAGAGTGACAGTGGGAAATTCACTGCCCTGAGGGGAGCTCCAGAGAAGTTCCAGCTGAAGTTGTGCCACTGGGGGCTGATGCTGCTTGCCCAAAAGGCAAATTCTCATCACAGGCACGAACAGAAGCGCACGCCTGTGACAGTTTCTTTGCTGGAAACTTGTCTTTCAGCCATTCTCATGAATCCATGCTCATCTTGCCACAGGCAGCCAAGAGCGCTCTTCCAGTTGTGGTTGATCCACGTATTTCTGCTCTGCTATCACCCTTGTTGCCACTCTTCTGACACTTTCTAATACTAAATTTTCTTAAAGGATATTTTCTCCCACTGCTGGCTGCTATGCTGATGTTTTCGCTTGCTATGCCCTCAAATCCTCGCTCTGGAAGGCTTCACTTACACTTTGACACACAGAATCAGGACTGCATTTGTCCCATGTGGCTCACCTTGTATTGCTCTACGAGGCTTTCCAGCTGCTTCACTGCCAGTGTCACGAGACCCTCCTGCAGCTCCTCACAACTTGTCCCCAAGTGCCGTACCCGGGGACTGCAATATCTGCTGCTCGGCCACTGACCCCCTTCTCCCACTGCTTGTGACACTGAGCAGCACAGTCCCAGCCCGTGTTCCCCCAGCAGCATCCCCACAGTTGTGTGCTACCTTTCCCACGCTGTCATCCATGAACTGCCCTTCCTCCGTTAGCTGCCTGGGGGCTGGAGAGCCCACCCAAGGTGCCCTGCAGACCCAAGGGGCTGGTACCCCCTGACTCTCCCCAGAGCACGTGTTTGCTGGCCTCTTCAGAGAGGGATGATAGGTTGAAAGGAATCTCTTCCTACGGCCAGAGCTGCCTTGACTCCTCTCCAAGAGACCATATTTGTCCATGTGTCCACCACGGTTCTGACACAGCTGCCACTGACATGCCCACACAGCATCACACTTGCAGCTTCGTAGCTCCTCAAATCCCCTCTGGAGCCTTTTTCCCCGTCAAGGGGCACTTCCTCTGGCACCTCCCTGCCCTTGGGCACAGCATCACCTTTAGCTTTCAGCTATGGCTTTAAACTCCTTTGAGCTTCTATTTTTGTTTTGTTTTTAAAGCTGGAGTCTCTCCTGGCCCTCCCCAGCAGCCCTTCTTGCTCTTGATGTGTTTGACAGAGCCCATATTTTCTATTAACGCTTCTTGGAAGCTATTTCTCAGACTTTTTCTTGGCTTGCTCCCATATGTTCTCACAGTTAACCTTCCACCATTTACAGTCCTCTTGCTTTTTCTCACTCGGCCATAGCTGTTTTTTTTTTAAAGATGCCTTTTTTGTTTATAGCTGCCTTTTTTTTCCCCCGCTGTTTAGCCTTCCCTGAAGCCTTGCTTGAAAGCTTGTAATCCGTCTCCTGGAGGACGCCAGGATGATGTCTTTAAATAGCCCTTCCCTCCCTCAGCCTGCAGGCTTTCAGCCTGCTCCCGTCCTTCCTCACTTCCTTTTAACAACCGTCCTTATCTCTGCTGTCTCCACAGATTTCACGAAGGTCCCACTGCCAGGGAATTGCTCTGGTGCAGGCGGGAGGCTCTTGCTGCTCTCCCCACGCCTGCAGGGCTCCAGCACGGTGGGCAGCCACTGGCGGTCCATTGACAGCACCGTGGGATGGAGCAGGATGGGGCCATCCGAAGTGTCCTGTCGGGAGCAGCAGGCAGTGGGGCTGCAAGACAGGTCCACTACTAATGCAAAGCACAGCTTGAGGGAGGGGCTGGGCTTAAATGAAGCCCTCCCAGCTGTGTGCAGGGTGTGGGGCTCAGCTGGGGCTGCTCAGGGCCTCAGTGCCCTTGGAGCCCGACGGCTGCTGGCCATAAGTCACTGCCAGAGGATGGGAATCAGAGAGCAAGATTTTGAACCAGGTCTGAGCACTTGTTGTGTGAAGCCACCATCAATTGCATCCAGACCTTGTGCATGTCTTGGCCTCATCCACACCAGGGCAGGGGGTCCCCAGGTGCTGCTCAGACAGCAGCAGAGTTCTGGTCCTGTATTCCCACCTCCTTGGGTCATCATGGGCTACGTTTGACTCTCGGTGTCCCTGCTCCCAGCACAGCTTGTGTTATCCCTCTGCCTGCTCAGGAACTCCTGGTATCCACTGTCCTTGCTTCAGAGGTGGGCAGCCTCCTTGCCCCTTGCTCTTCCCCCCTGCTCCTGCCACACGAACCCCCATGATCTGACACGTGGTCCAGTTGCTCTGAAGGGACTGTCCCTGCTGCACAGCATCTGGCACCGCCTGGGGCTTGACCATGGCAACATCCCCACTCGTCCCTCCCGAGCGCTGGGCCGTGGCAGGGAGAGGGACAAGGTGGCACCCAGCATTTCTGCTCAGGCCCTCCTGAGAGATGCTCCCTGGGCCCATGTGTCCCCTTCCTCACAGGAACCTGTGGCCACAAGCATAGATGTCTGGGAAAGCAGAGCCGAGGGAGAGGCCATCCTGTCCTCTCAGCTTTCCTGTGGCACCCACTGCATCCACCCATTGCTTTGGTGCTAACGGGGCTGCAGTTCCTGCCCACTTCACCTGCTCCCCATCTCTGCAGCTGTGCCATCCCCACGGGTCAGGGCTGTGCCAGGGGGTCCCAGTATAGCAGTGCTGGCCAGCGGGGTGTCAAGGGGAAACTGAAGCTTGCCAGAGAGCCAGCCCCAGGACATCAGGAGCCAGCTCTGGCTCGGAGCACCTATCTGCATTTTACTTATTTACTTACAGCGGGACGAAGGGCAGCATCCCTGTCCCAGACACCTCAGTGTGGGAGCGTGGAGACCTTGTCACCCTTTTCCTGAGGTCCTGGGCTTTCCAAGGTTTCTCAGAAGCACTAGCCATGGAAACTGTCCCTGTAGCTGCTGACGCTGTCCATGAACAGTTGGGTTTCTGGGTGTGCGCTGCCCTGTGCCGTACACCCATGGCGGGCGGTCCGTGCAGCCCCAGGCTGGGCTGCGCCCTCTGGCTGGTCCTGCTGCTCACGTCCACGCAAGGGTGGCTGGTCAGAGGCAGGTTTCTGCAGCAGAAGTGGGGGGCAGCTGGCAGGGAGCAGAGCAGACAGCCCTGCGCCAGGTCTCCAAATGTCACCCATGGGGACTGGCGGGTGGAAACCAAAACACAGAGAGAGAGTTTTACGAGGAGGGGAAAAAAAATCAAAGGAATTGAAATGAAATAGCAGACATAGCAAGGGAACGATCATCCACAGAGGGCTTGTGAAAATAAACAGCAGAGAGGAAAATTGCAGGGAGCCCTGAAGACAGGGAGCTGCAGCCTGGCTTTGCCAGCCATGCCGAAAGCTCAGCTCAGCTGGCCTGTGAGGAGCAGTCCGTCGCCTCTCCTTCACCTCCTGTGCCAGCAAGATGACCGGGAAGCCACCAAATGTTGCTGTGCCAGGGAAAAGTCCTGCCCTGCAAAGATGGGGTTTGAGGGCGTCTGTTTTCACCCCTTTATTTCTTCAGCCTCATGCAGCACACCCAAGAGTTCCCTGCAAAAGCTCAGCTTGCTCTTGCTACCACCCCCGAGCTGCAGCAGAGGGGACCCTCCTCAGCAGTTTTGGATGCTCAGGACCTAACTAAAAATTGTATTGCATGAAAGGGGACGTTTTGGGAGGCAGCTGGGCCTGCTGTCAAGCCCCAGGACCCCATCTTTTCTCTGCATCCTCCAAACGCAGGTCTGGAGTGTGGCCTCGGTGCAATGGGAGCTGGCACTCAGCCTTTGGCAGTCTTCAGCTCCTGAAACCTTTCTTCCCCCTCTGCCCAGAGAAGGCAGCACCCAGAACGTGCCTGTTTACGGGACCCTCACCATTGCAGATATAAGGCTTATATATTACTGATAAACATGCTACATATCGATATCTATGGGGCTCTGAGCGCTGTCAGCAGCGTGCGGCTGGTGGGCACAGCGTGGGATGGCACCACGGGGCAGGCAACACCCAGCACGGCACCCGCACAGCCTCTTCTCTGAAGGCAGCTCCTTCACCTCCTCAGCAGCACTTCTTCAAGCTCATCTCTATAGAGACCGAGTACTGCACACATGTCCCTAATTCAGCCCCAGAGCAGCCTCGCAGCTCTGCTGATACAATTATCCTGGCCACAGATGGGGACAGAGCGAGGAGATCGAGATCAAGAGCTGCCACTAATGCGCAGCGCCTGTTTTGAAACACCGCAGAGAGGCACAGCCTTTACAGCATCAGGGTCCATTTGTTCATCTGGGATTAATTAGAGTGGGTGCAGGGCAGGGACTGTGAGTGTCCCACTGCCCTGTTCTCTGCCTGACCTGTCTCTGCTCCTCCCCTGCTGCAGGGCCAAGGAGATCAAGACGAAGCTGGGCACACTGCTCCAGAAGCCTGACTCGACCATTGACTTCATCATCCCTTACCCTGAGAAGCCGGAGAAGCCACCCAAGGCCCAGAAGTGAGTACTGCGCTGGGCTGGGCTGCAGCGGTACCTGTGCCCAGCCAGTGGGGTGTATACAAGCCCTTTCGGGATGCAGAGGAGCTGAAGCCCTGCTGTGGGCTGGCACAGCGGGCTCTATGTGGCAGGCAGCTCATGGCATGCTCCTCGTGACCTGCCTGCTGGGTGCAGGCTCAGGAAGTTATGTCAGGGCAGCATGAGACATGTCAGGCAATACAGCTCTATGGAAACTAGATTTCCCATGGAAACTCAATTTACTTTTGATGAGATTTCATGTTATTCGATAAAGGTTTTCCCAGAGGCATATGGCACTTGGGCTTCTCTGAGTCACCTGCCTCAGCCCAGAGGTGCCAGCCTTCGCAGCTATCTGGCTTTGGGGTGGCAGCGTGTCCCTGGGCTGGGTGCACGACCTCATGGCACTGTGCCTGGCTCTGGGCAGCTTTGTGATGATGGCACCTCCTCACCATTGGCCTTTGGCTCAACCACTGCTCTCCAACACTGAGCTGGTGCTTAATATTGGCTTATCAACATTATTTAAAGCACGTGAAACATTAATTATTTTGCCTGCTAATCCAGGGTGCGGGGGTGATATGCAGGGGGACATTTGCCAGCACGGTGCCTGCCTGCCACAGCGCTGCCCGTGCCAAGCAGGGCTGGCAGAGCCCGATGGATTGTGTGGTTCTCACTCCATCGCTGCCATGCCCCAGATGCCTCCATGACAGAGACACATTTGTCTCCATTAGCCATCCCCGCAGAAAGCTGGAGAACATCTGCACTCCCCGCTGTCTGGAGGAGTTGTTTTTTTCCTACGCTGCATCACTGCGCAGCCCTGGCATCACTCACCTGTCAGCATCTCACTCGCAGTTAATATCATCCCTGGGACATTCAGATAATGGGAAAGTGAATTTGGTGGTTTCCAGGAAATCTGGATTGTGTTAGGTTGCTGCAGTGATGCTCCTGCTCACTGGGGTGAGAAGTCACCTGACAGGGACATGGGGGCAGGGAGAGCTCTGATCCTTGATAGAAGTGCAAACGCAATTCGAGGTCCAGAAAGTGAAGGATCAGAACCCCGTCGTGGTCCCTGCTGCTGGGTGCTGGTGGTTTGGTGACAAGTGAGGGCTGGTACCCACCCTGAGCAAGCCTGGCATTCCTGCCACTCTCCTCTCCCTGCTGGAGCCACCTGGGCAGTGCCCGCACTTCCGCCACTGCTGAAGCTCCTGGGCCCCCAGGACCCGGGCAGGCTGTCTTGCCTGTGCTCCCTCCTGGGCCCCAGGGATGCTCTGCTCACCCAGGGGTTTCAGCCCCCATGTGCGGCCCGTGCAGCACCAAAACAAGAGAGTGCAGCACTGCCTGCAGGGAGTGGAGATGCTCCACAGCCAGCCCAGCGCTCAGTGCCGAGCAGGGGGGCTTCCTTTGCCCTCCGGCCAACACTGGCAGGGATGCAGGGAAGGAGCTGCGAGCCCAGGGCAGCTCGGTCAAACTCCTCGCGGCTTAAATAAAACAACAAAAAAGCCACAAACAAAAAAAAAACCCCACGAAACTCTTTAGTCTCGCTGCAAACATCGCATTAAAAAAACAAATTAAAAAAAAAAAAAAAAAAGAGGAAAAACCGTGCAGATGGAAAACACTGGAGGTTTCCACTGGGGAGGGCGCCGAGGCCGGGACCCGCCCCGCCGCAGGGCGTGGGAACGGGGCGGGCGGGCTGTGCGGGCGGAGGGCGCTGACCCCGGCCCCAGCAGCGCGGGGCCGCAGCGACCAAGCCCCTGTGGCCCCCGCCAGCGGGGAGCATCTTTCCCCACCCCAGCAGGAAAACGCAGGGATGCTTCCCAGCCGCCTGCAGAGCCCCTGCGCTGCCCTCCCGCCTACGGGCGCTGGGGTGAGGAGGAGAGCTGTGGCTGCAGAGGGGCCTCGCTGTGCAGGTCAGCCACGTCTCTGCTCAGGCGCGGGGGATTCGCCCTCCCCGCCCCATCCTCACCCTCCCTGGCGCTCGGCTGTCCCCGGGAGCAGGGCATCTGTGCTGTGATGCAGCAGCATCCCCATTCCGTCCCCAGACCACTGCCTCCGCTCTGAAAGTCTCTGCAACTGCTTACTCCGTTTCTCCCCGGTTTTAAAGGAATTATTTAAAAACCTGGAGCCCAGACTGGGGCTGTGGGGTAAGCATGGACTACGTGGGCTTTCTTTACTCTCCTCAGGCCATCTCCAGAGGAGGCGCTGCAATGGCGTGATTCCTTAGAGAAGCTCCTGCAAAACCCCTGTAAGTTCACATCCCCCCGTGGTTGGTCACCTCTCCTCCTTCCACGTCCCCTGGGCTGCTCAGTGAGGGCTTGGCCCCCCTTGCACCACCAGTGCTCAGCGAGGGCTCACCCCCACTTTGTCCCCCAGATGGGCTCGCCAGCTTCCGCGGCTTCCTGCGCTCCGAGTTCAGCGAGGAGAACGCCGAGTTCTGGGTGGCCTGTGAGGACTACAAGAAAACCAAGTCCCCTGTGAAGATGGCAGAGAAGGCCAAGAAGATCTATGAGGAGTTCATCCAGACTGAGGCGCCCAAAGAGGTCAGTGGCCATGGGACAGGAGATAGTACTGGGAGGGGTGAGGCTGCTGCCCTGCCAGCCTCCGTCCCAAGGGAGAGTGATGGCTGCAGGGCACCTCGTGCCGTGCCTGAGGGGCTCGGAGGGCTGTATCCTTGTCAGGGGCAGCCCCATCCCCACGTGCTGCGCTCCCATCCTTCACAGCTGTGGAGCCCCTGTTTGCACACTCAGCCTCTGCTGGGCTATCTCTAGCCACGGGCACCTTCAACACAAGCCTGTCACCCCCTTCTCCGCAGAGGCGTGACATTAATCATAAGGCATGACAATGTACAGTAATCCTCCTCCCCAGGTTAGCTTTGCAGCAGGACAGAGCTCATCCTGACAGCTTTGCCACCAATAATTCTTCCAGGCAAATGAACCTGCTTCAGGTCTCTCCCCTCACCCTTTGTGTGATTGTTGGTGGGCAAGGGCAGATGCCATCACTCAGCCCTCCAAAGGCAGGCTCCCACCTCTCTTACACCCCTGTCACAGGTGAACATCGACCACTTCACCAAGGCTGTGACCATGAAGAACCTGGTGGAGCCGTCACCAACCAGCTTTGACATGGCCCAGAAGAGGATCTTTGCCCTGATGGAAAAAGACTCCCTGCCCAGATTTGTGCGGTCGGAGTTTTATCATGAGTTAATCAAGTAGCAATGCAGCAGGGCTGTGTGAGGCGTCCCCACTGCTTCTGTCTAAACACCTGCCCCTTCTCCTGCAGCCGCTTTGCTTTCTCAATACCACCCTAGAAGAGCACCCAGGGATGTTGCTAAACACCTCCCCCCGTGCTTTGGACTGTCAGATGTCCCACTGTTTCCTCTCTTGCCATCTCCTTCCTCTCCCAACAAAAGACCAGTTTGCAGAAACTCCCTGGAGCTGGGACCCAGAAGGGCAAGGGAGCAGCCCCAGCTCTGCAGTGACCAGGGGCCACTCGGCCAGCTGGTGCATCCCTAGTGCTGCAGAGCTTGGCATTAGCTGGAGGCTCTGAGGTGCCAACTCTGCCTTCTTAGGACTCCTTAGAACATGACAATTTTTCTCCCAGTGTTGCCCATATTGCTGGTTTGGCCCAGGCTCGCTCCCTCCTCCCAACTTCCCAGGCGCTGCTGACACTGCACAGGTACCCTGCAGGTGCTCCCCTCCCTGGCCAAGGGGCAGGTGAGGCATGTCCACTGCCTGATTGGCATCACCTTGTCTTCAGAAAGCAGCCAATCAGCAGGCACAGGGACAGCTGTCCAGGGAGGGGGGCACGGCAGGGACAGCAGTGACACCGTACAGCGAGGATGGCACTGTGACAAGGATGGCAGGGACTGCTGTACGGCAGAACCGGGCGCCGCAGGGTGCGCCTGGCTGGCACCAGGGGTGAGCAGAGCGAGCCTGTGGCACCGCTTCCCCAGCGGCTCCACTCGGAGCCAGCCTGTTTGCCTCACTCTAAATACAAAAAAAAGGGGATAAGATGAGACCTGTTGGTCCAAAACACCGGGACTGTTTAGCAACCCAGAACTCCTGCTCGCTCCGACCTTTGTGCGACGCCCTGAGCTCCCAGCGCACATCCCGTGCCGCGTCCCGGTGCCGGTCGCAGCCCTCGCGGTGTGCTGGGATGGCAGCTCCGGGGGCTGCTGCAGGGCTCTCTTGCTCCAGTCACTTCTCTCTGCAGTAGGCAACCCAAAGCAATACTTCTACACAAACCCAACAGAGGGGCGTCGAGCACAGGAGGGAGAACAGCCATGCTGGGGGGAAAGAAAGCTGAAATTCCAGCTGTTCAGATCCAATTTGAAAAATCCGAACCAAACCCAAAACTCAAACTCAAACCCATCATTGGAAACATGAAAAATAACCCCCTGGCTTCTAGAACAGAGTGCACGCTCTGCTGAGTTTGTGTAGCCTGCATCTCTCTCTCCTGTCTCCTCCTATCTGCCCAGGGCATGTGTTTCCACAGGCTGTCTCTAAAAGGACCAGCTGTTTCCTAACAATTCAAAGCCAGCCCTCTGCTAACAGAATAAATCACACCTGAGGATGGGGCAAGGGCGTACATGAAAAGCAGCCGGGGTCTCATTTCAGCCTTGAGGGAAATGTGATAAACCGCTGCTCCACGGGGCCTGGATGGTTCATCCCCGTGTTGGTTTCCTGGTGCATCATCCACAGGGTCATGGCTAGCACCCTGTCAGGTGGCAGCAAAATATCCACGGCCATGCTGCCCACAGGCATCCCCGACCAGCCCCTTCCCCGGGCTGCTCAGTCTCACTGCAAGTCATGGGACTTCATGCACAATGCAGTAACATAAACAACGGATTTGCCAGCCTCTTCAAGACTTTCAAAATCTGATCAAAACCCCTCCAGCCCCAAATATTTACACGTGGTCACTATGGCGATGAAGAAAAATACATCCCGAGCTGCAGGAAATGGGCTGTGTTTTCCAGGCAGGAGCGGGGAGGCAGGGGAAGGATGGAGGCAGTCACAAACGTGACTCTTTTTTTAAGCTCTGGAGCAAAAGGCCTGGGAAAGTCGGTGCTGGAGCAGCAGGGGTGATGCTCACAGGCATTCCCCTGGGGTGAATGCAGAGGGTGGCTTGGGTGGCCCTAAAGAGCCCAAGGGAGCCCACGAGCAGCAGGAGGGTCCCATCAAAAGGGCACAGGACCCCCTGGCAGTGCCCCCCGTTCAGGTGGGCAACAAGGGGGAGGCAGAAGCAGGGCTGGGTGTGGGATGGGGGGCTTGGCCAGCCCCTCTGCCGCAGGGTGCTCCCCCCACCTCTGCCTGCACGCGCTCCCTGCACCCTCCCAACGTCTCTGTGAACTGGTGTCAATACAAGTGGGTTCAGCATGTCCAAGCTCCTCATTTACAGCGTGACTCAGAAATGCAAAACCGAACAGGCTTCCCTGCAGAAAGACCTGGATCTTTCATTTCTACTTAATCCTTTGGCAGCTATTTCCAGATTCCCTCACATGTTTCACAGTTAAATGCCGCCACCACCGACGCCATAAGGTCGGGATGCTGCTGGAGGCTGTCTTGCTACGCACCATCAAACCCTGAGACGTCACTGCTGCAGCAGCGACACGTGGGGCGGGGAGAAGGTGTCTAGGTATGTATGTGCTGAAAAGAAAGGTGCAGGCTGGATTCAGGAGAGAAACAGCTCTATTGGAAATCCCTCCCTGGCTCAATTTCTGCTAAAATGCTGGAGGTCTACTTTGGGGGCTGCCAGTGATCTGCTGAGTGGCCATAAAATGTGGCCACTGAAGCATTTTGGAGCTCTTGGGAAGTTGTGTTTGTGTAGAAGGGTCATTTGGCTAATTACTCGGGCAGGCTTGCCCAGAAAGGTGGCAACACCTGTACCAACCCCATGGCCCAGCTTTCCACAGGCCCAGAGGTATTCACTGTTGGGCTGATGCCAACCATCATATTCTGGTAGGAAATATTTCATGTATTTTATCACTCTAGCTCTCGTGAAGTTTGGCATATATAGCACTATATATACACAATATGTACATCTGTATTCCTGTAGTCAGACATACACGTACACACATATACATACTGGTAATGTGGGCATCCGGATCCCCTGAGAGTCAGAGAGCCAAAAAGCAGAGTTTCGGGCTGTGGTGCTTGGGGTCCATCATAGAGATGAGGGTGCGTGGGTTTAGCGTGGTCCCAGACCCTGTTGAGGGAAGCCTTGGCCACCCACCTGAGCGGACACAAAGGTGCATCTTCCAAAACATCCTCCGGAATCACCCTGTGCCTGTGGCCGCTGTGTGCCATCCTGGCTCCTGGGCTGGTGCAGGAGGCAGGTCTTGTGCTCCTTGAGGGACCCCAATCTCTGCCGTGGGGCAAGGCAACCTCACGCTGCAGCCAGGGGCATGGGGCACCAGGCACTGCCTCCACGCCACCCTGGCGCCCACTCCCTGCCACGGGCAATGTGGAGAAGGGCTCCCTGCAGCTGAACACCTTGGATGTACACCGGGAGGTGGTTTGCTGTGTGTTTTATGGTGACTTCAGTGGCTCGGAGCCTCGCACCTCATCCGTCACAGGGTGAACCACCCAGCATTTGCCCTGCAGGCTGAGGCTGGACTCTGCCAGTGCTGCCCAGTCCCAGCCTTGGGGACTGCCAAAGCCCAGTGGCTGAGGGTGTCCCAGAGCTTGTCCACGCTCTCCTCAGGCCTTGGTCACTCCCTGGAGGGTGCTGCACGCTGTGGCCAAGGGCTGGAGCAAAGTCAGGAGGGCGCATCAGCCCCTCACACCCGTGAGCTGCAGGTTTTCAGTCTGAAGTTCTCCATGGGATTTCCACTAGAGATCTTCATGTGGGGAAGATGTGAGGTGCTGGTGTGCACCGAGGAGTTGTGTTAACCCATATTCATGTACCACTCAGTAATCCACACATAAACATGTATTTCTGCTACTGTCTCAATGGACTGGTCATTTTGGCCCTTTGCACTGAAGGTGCAGCATTTTCATACCCGCTACAAGGCACTCCCAAAACTTGTGCCCAAAAGCCCTGGCAAGATCAAAAGCCTCTGAGAGCTTCTGCTGCAATGATGCAGTGGTTTCTCAGCAAACTGGAAAGGAAATCACCCCAGGGAGCTGATCCAGAGGAAACACCCCAAGGCCAGTGCGGCACCGGCACCCCCAGCCCCACTGCTGCCTCAGGCTTTGGCTCTCAGGGTCAGCTCGTGCTCCAGCAGCAGCAGCTGCAGTGCCACAGGGGCTGAGCAAGGGCCAGCCCTGCTCTCTGCACTCACAGGGCTCGGCCCAGGGACAGGCTCAGCTGTGAGATAAAATGTGTTCTGCTCTGGAGCTTGGGGTTGGAAAGCATCTGCAGCAAGGAGGGGCTCCTTGATGTCCCCCACTCCACAGCTTTCAAGGGGGGCCTCACACTCACCCCAGGCCCTTGGCAAGGATGGTTAATCCCCATGCTGAGCTGATGGTCAGGCAAGGCATAGACCCATAAAAACCCCACATTCCCCAGGCTCACGGTCCTGAAGGTGTCTGAAGGATATTGTTGTTTCAGCAGCTGTTTCATCTTTCTGTGACTTAAAACAATCTCTGAGTGAAACCACTTGTAACATAACTTTTTAGAGCAACCTTGTCCAGTGAATTGGATCTCCATACATTTTCTTTTGTTCACATAATGGCATTTTAAAGGGACTAACGCAAACATTTTTATTTAGAATGCATTCATCATTATTTAAATATTGATACAGTTTTTGCAATAGTTATCAAGAGTTCCCAGTACCAGGGGAAAATAAAACATAGCCACATGCTTGGCTATGTTCAGCGCTTTAGCAAGCCTCTCCATCTCTTAGCTGAACATGCATGGTGATAGGTGTTAGTACATTGAATAAATACGAAATAAAGCACATGTTAAAAAGAAGTTTCTCTATGGGCCTGGAGAGCCACAGCCTCCTCCTGCCATGCCAAAACCCCGGTGTGAGAGCTGTTGTCTGGACTGGGATGCAGAGCGCAGAATACACAGTTGCCAGAGCAGCAATATCTAATGAGGGAGAGACCAAGGGCTGGGGGACAGTGAGATACCTGGTGCTGCAGCCCAGGGCAGCAAGTCCTGCAGCTGCCTCCTGTGCTTCCAGCTGCAGGTCAGTGCCAAAGCCCACAGCAAAGGCCGTGTCTAACCACAGCAATTAAAAAGTAAGCTGCCTTCTGGCAAAGCCCCGGAGCAGTAATGAGATAGGCACATTCCTCCTACCATCTTCAGGAAAAGGGAGCCATGCTACTACTGAAATACATAAATAACACCATAAGAAACTCCAACATTTTCAAGTACTCCCAAGCAGGGCCTTTCCTCCCCAGGTGTTGTGGTCCTATTCCCTCACAAACTGCTCCTTACAAGCCAGATCAGGCAAACCTGAATCCAAATGGCAGTCCCAGAGTCAGGAATATACACCTGTCAGTCTGGGAGAGAAGGAACAGGTTTCTGTCCTGCTCCACTGGCTTATTTAACCTGGGAGCGTGAAGGTCACAATTAATAATATAGGAAATAATGAGCCTGTCCCTGAAGTGACAGCTCTGCACAGCCCTAGGAAAGATCCTTGGCCAGCATAAACGTGGTGCTACCGAGGGAGCAGTGGCCAGAGGGAAGAGCTTCTCTGTGATGACCAAGGGAGGCTGAGCTTCCCTGCGGCTGTGGCTGTGATGATTGAGGGAGGCTGTTTGAAAAGTTTTGTTCTCCCTTCAAGAAAGAGCAGGAGCTCTTCCTGTGCCTGATACTGCAATGCAGCACAGCCTGAGCTCTGAGCAAACACTCCTGACAGCCTAGACATTTGGGAGCTGTGAACAGCTAAGGACCAGAGCCAGTCCTTCTCACCTAAGCTTTTGCAGATTAGAAAGGGGAGATCACAGTCCCCAGCCCTTCCCTTGGCTTCCTCTTTGCCCTGCACCTCGCTGGGCATCTCACAGTGACCTCGCCAGTCTGGTCCCTCCGTGGGCAGAGCCAGGGCTGAGCTCGAGCTCCCCAGCACCCTCCTGGGCTCGCAGGGCTCGGCAGAGCCCCAGCACCCCCAGCGACTGCCCCCAGCTCTCCTGTCAGACACAGACCCCAGCGCTCCTACACCGACCGAGTCAGAGGAGGGTTTGCTACACAAACTGAGCCTGGATTGGGTTACAAATGCTGGCTGTTGCATGACATGGGATACAACTGGGACATTAGACAGCTATTGGAGACAGCTCTGTTGCTTCATGCCAATGAATGCTTTTGCTGCCGTATATTCTTGCGAGAGCCCGCCCCGCCCCTGCCTTGCTGCAGGTTCAGGCGCACTGAGAGATGATGTTGGAGTTGCAGTCTAAGGTGTGAGTGTGGTTTCTTTTGCAGTTTTCGGGCCCACAGCCAGCACCAGGTGGGCTGACCAAGTCCAGGTAGTACGGGGACTTGAGGAACCGGCGGTAAGAATCCTTTTCCATGAGGGTGAATATTTTTCTCTGAGCCTCATCGAAGCAGGACAGCGTAGGCTCCAGCATATTGTGGCTCGTCTTCTCCCGTGTGCATGAATCCAAGTTCACCTGTGGGCCAAAGGGACAGTGTGAGTAGAACCTGTCCCAGAAGTGGCGTAGGAAAGGGAAGATCCAAGTGTGTCTCTACCATGTGTGCTTGGTGAGCAGTTGTCTGAAATGGTTCTCTGACACCCTGTAGCCTCAGCAGCATCTGTGCAGCTGGATACCAATGATCCCTGCTACCAGGACTGCCAGAGGAGACTGACACACATCCCTCTGGGATGCAGCCAGCCAGGAAACTCCAGCTGCATGGGAGCAGCTGGAACACTGGGAATCAGAGTCCTCTTGGGCTTCTGCCATTTGAGTGTGCACATGGAATGGCCATGTGATTGTAACTAAACACACTTTCTCTCAAGTTTAATACAAAATCAATAAAAAAGACACCCTGTCCTTGCTAACTAGCAGAGAAGCAGAAGCCTTCATCTCTCGTGAAACTCCTGATCTCTGCTTGCCTGTGCTGCTGGTTCAGAATTTAGGGTGGTGCCTTTGCCTAAGGAATCTTCTGTGCACGTACCTCTTTTGTGGCCTGCACTGAGATGAACTCATCATAGATCTTCCGGGCCTTGGGGCTGAGCTTGGCTGGTGACTTGGTTTTCTTGTACTCCTCGCAACTGACCCAGAACTCGATGTTTTCCTCGCTGTACTCAGATTTGAGAAAAGCACGGAAAGCAGCCAGTCCTCCTACAGATTGTTTAGGGGAAAACCAGGTCAGGTAAGAGTGTTGGTCCCTGGACAGTCCCTCCCCTGAATCCCAGCAAACCATGATTGTGGGTTCTCCTTCCCAGAGCTGAATGAGGAGCTCCCCTGGGGCAGTGGGGACAGCTCGTGCATGCCAAGGGAGGCTGGAATTCAGACAGGCCCCACTGGAATGTCACACGTGGGGCCCCAGCTGCCTGTTCCCCCACTGTGACCTTCAGTGTCCCTGCCAGGGAACAAAAGCAACTCGTGTGTTCCCAGGAGGCCTCAAAGAGACAGCCAGCATGCTCCACAGAGTCTCAGACCATGGGAACAATGTGAAGGAAACCTCAAGGACATCAGTGTAGCCCACAACTGATGGGAAGACAAAGTCTCCCATGGGCTCAGCTGCAAACAATATCTCCACTTTTTGGTTCTCGTTTAACCCACATTAACTGTGTGCCCTGGTCTTGCCCTCTCCTTGCACAAGGGCCAAACCAGTTGCCTTCCCAAAAGAGACAGCTCAGCAGTAGGACAAAACCACACTCGTGATGCATTGGGGTGACCCTTGCCTTGGATCTGAGCAAGAGGCCCCTTGCCCACCCCTCCCAGAGGTCTGCGTGGCCAAAGGAGCTCGTGTGTGCCCCTGAGAGACACAAGATAATGTCCCGTGTCCCCTCCCAGCACGGCTCACAGCACACATGCTCTGCAGGCAGCATGAGAGCCCTCTTCACTTACTGTCATGATGGATCAAATTTTCCAAAGAGTCTGCCCATTTTCTGACTTCCTCCTGGCTAAGCCTAGAAGGACACAGAGGGGGAAACACAGGGATGAGTTAGAGAGAACAGAAGGGACAAATTTGGTTTGTTTCTCAGCACCACTAGAAAATCTTTTTCCCCGATTGCTGTAAGAGTATACACGAGAGACTGAGAATGAAATATCAGTTTGTTTTACAGATATCCCCAGGGATCCCAGATCTAACCTGCAGAAATTATGCTTTGCAATCGTCATCACCAGCCACGGGCTAGAAAGGAATTTTCCTGGAAAAACTGCTGTGGAATTTATATTTATTTTGTGCCTGGCTGCATCTCTTGCTGGAGCACGGACCTGGAATCACTCTTAGAGGTCATATCAGTGAACTCCAAAGGGCTGATTCCTTTAACCTGTCAGGGGAACGGTAGCTATGTGGAAGAGAGAGGAATGTGGGAACTAGGAACACATGGGGAGCACATCCTGCATTCATTCCCCCCACCATACTAGAACATCCTACGGCTCATCTATTCCAGGAGCAAACCTTGGCTTTTGGAGATCTCTTTGGAGAGAATGCTGTCTCCTTGCGCCTCGGGGAGAGCAGTGATGCCCTGACAGGCCGCTGGCTGTTTTCTGTGCCTGCACCTCTGTGCAGCTGTGTGGACCATTGCACAAATCCAGCTCCAAGAGGCAGTGATGCTGATTCTGCAATGTGTCCACGTGCACTGGGTCTGGGATGGAGTCATTCCCCTGTGCAGGAGACTGCACGTGCCCTCCCCGTGCACATTCATATTGAACCATGGAAGTGGTGGCAGGAAGGGACCTCTAGGTCAGCATTCTTCGTGAAAATTGAAGCCCTCAGGTGCTGATAGTCAGCTGACAGGACTATCAACACCTGAGGGCTATTGCCACACTAGGTTTAAGCACAGCTGTTCAGGAGGAACTGGGAAGTAGCAGTGGCACTAACGGGGTCCAGCTTGGTGAAAGAGCAAGCAACATGCTGCAGCCAGTCTAAGATTAGCTACATAACAGCATCTGCTCTTACCTCTGGCTGGAAGATATCTTCTCCTTCTTGCCCTGGGAAGAGCTGTAGTCACAGGAATCTGACTTCTGCAGCAAGAAGCCCAGACGGTGCTTCATGTCTTTGGCACTGGAAGAAAAAACATCAAGAAGGAGATGAAGACAATGCATTGCACTCCCTCTGCAGCCTCCTTGGTGCACAGGCTCCTCCAGCATTACTCAGTGACACAAATGCAGGTCACTGAGAGTGACTCCAGTGCTGATTTTTGACTCATTGCATAATGCACATTTTTGTTTCTAGACAAATACAATGCCAAAGAAGTAATTTTTCATGTTCAACAGCTTCTTGCTGAGAAGGTCATCAGCCTGGAAGCAGGTGGCAAAAGGGGAGAAGCTGCTGTTTTCCTACTATTTACAGTTAAAATATTGTGATAGAAAAGCATCACTGTGCTGTGTGTGTTACCTCTCCTTGAGCTGATTTGCCCAGCTGCCAATGTGTGGTTCCTGTGCCCTTACTAATCCTTTCCTGCACCCCTTGCCATTTCCCCACCTCATCACCCAGCTACAGGAACAGCAGGGCCGTGCCAGGCCACCCCACCAAGCCCATGACACAGAAGAAAGGGAAGAAGTCAATGACTGGGAGCAAGACTGCGGGATGAGATCAGGGGATGAGCCAAGAGCTTGCCCACAGCCAGCCCACTCTGACTGCAAGCTACTCCTTTGCTTCACAGCAAGCTCCTCTGAAGATTCATCCTAATTTTGTCCCACCTTCCAGCATGCTCAGGACAATAATTTCCTCACAGCAGCTTCTAGATATGCAGCTGATGCTGGCCTTGGTGCCTCTCTGGGACCCCTTCCAGTTTAAGACTGAGAGGTGGGTAAATCATTCCTGCTTGGTCAGGGGCACAAGCCCCGGCCTGCCCCAAGGTGCAATGATAGTGTAAAGCAAGAAATTCTTCTTCTGCTCAGATCTGAGCCTGGAAAAGAGCAAGAGGCTGTGCCACAGGGCTGAGCTCTGGTAGCTGCTCAGCCTCCCAGCACTGCTCTCTGCTCCAGCTGTAGCACCCTGTCAGGAGTTCTGGCCATACCTTATCTCACTGCTTGCCTCAGAAATGTTTCCTTAACAGCTCCAGCACTTGGGGAGAGCAAAGAGAACTCAGCTGCTTTAGAGCAGGGTGCCTGTGGCCAGCACCGACATCCAGGCTCTGCCCAGGCACACATGGGGACTTCAGGTTGCCAGGCTTGGGCTGCCTAGTGCTGTCATGCCCCTTACCCAGAAGAAGGAGACTGCTCAACTCTGCAGGAGGGTGGCAGCAGGAGGAAACAAGACACTGCTGCTTGCAGTGAGTCCCACAGCTTTCTGGGAGAGAGGGATTTTGTTGGGAATCCTGGACAGATGTGGTTAAAAAATGTGAACTGTTTTTCCTTGCATTTTTTCAAATGTACTTTTTTTTTTTTTTAATCCCCATCAAATGTTCCTGCAAATTGGAAGTGTCAACACTTTTTCCTTGCATTTTCAGCACTTGTTTTCAAATCCAACCATGAGCAGGAAGCTTTAGCCTCCAGATGGGAGCCAGCTGAGTCTCTGTTCGCGTTTTCCCAACCCATTGCACAGCTGCTGGGAAGCAGCCTCAGGAGTGCTGCTGAAGGCACGAGTGGCCAGAAAGGCAACGCTGCACCATCAGAGACCTGCACAAGTTTGGATAGGCTGGATGAGAAGGGAGCATTTTGCCTCCCTCCAGGCCCCAGAGTACCTGAAAGGGAGTAAACACCCCTCCAGGAGGGCTCGTGCAGGCATAGAGACCCCTCATGCTGGGCTATGGGGCAGGCCGTGCTGCTGAGGGCACATTTGGGGCTGTGCAGGCTCTGCTCTGCTGATCCCACACAGCGGGGTGCAGCCAGACCCTCCACTCATGGCGGGGCTACAGCTCAGCCCATCCTGACTGGCACCACACAGCAGGGGTGTGATGAGCCCCACAGGAGCCCCTCAGTGCTGTGCACTGGGGTACAGCCTGACCTGGCACCTCACCATCACCCAGGCAACTCAGGCTGACCCCACACCAGCTGGTGCTGCATCCAGATCCACCGTGCCCCGCATCCTTGCCTCCTGGCAGACGGGTCTCTGGTACTGCCAGGCTGGGTTTCTGCATTTGAAATGCATTTCGGGGGATAAGCCTTAATTTTTATCCTCTCTGCCTTGCTTCCTCCTCAAAGGAATCAAGAAAATTCAGCAGAGAGAGGAGTCAAAGGAGAAAAGGGGTGCAAAGATTGCAGCAGAAGCAGCTGACAGGAATATCAAAATATCACAACGCTAAAAGCTGCTGGTTTTGATGATAGGAAGGAAGACTTTAGAGTTCCCACAGCTCAGTACAAAACCCTTCTGCAATTCTGCTTCTAGCCGAAAAAAAACAAAAGCCTCTAAGCAATCATTTGTATCTAATCTTACAATATAATCAGAGCCAAATCTGTCCTCCTGCCTCGGACACAAAGCGCAATGCATCAGCGTGTCTCCGGGCTAACCAGATGCTCAGAAATAAACAGTACCTTTTTAAGCAAGTGGCTGGCAGTGCAGCGAGTCCCTTGCACATCTTGCTCCCGAGGTCGGATCAGTATTCCAGGAAAAACAACAACGCAGGAGGCGGCAGAGGCTGCGCACGGGTCTGCGCCGGCTGCAGAATTCAGTCTGGTCTGTGAGCCAGCTGCGCTGCCTGGGCTCTGTTTTATAGCCTAGCCCAGACAGCCCAGCAGCACTGGGTGACCCAGTCAGGAGTCAGCACAGCAGCAGCACCCGTCCCCTTTTTGCCCACCCAAGAGGAAGAGGGTGACGTATAAACCCAGACAAAGGGGTGAGAGAGATTGAAAACCTTACCAGAAACGAAGCTCGGTGTCTGGCTGCAGAGGTGGATTCTTTTAAAAGGGCTGAAAAAGCTTCGGGGACTTCCTCTATTGCAGGAGGTTGGAATGGTGCAGATGAAAAGCAGATTTTCAGGGGGTGACACAGATAGTAAAAAAGGTCAGAGAATGAGTTCTGAGAAGTGAGATGAGCTTTGCTGATTCCTCTGTTAATTTCCTTTCCTCTTCTATTTAAAGTAACCTGGATCAAGAAAGGGACAAGAATTTTAAACAGAAAAGGTTGCCGTAATCCCAACAAATGCAGAAAATAGAGCTCTTAAGGAAAGACGAATGTAAATTCACCAGGGAACTACCCAGGCAGATGAGACTTTCCTGTTTTATTCTAGAGTCATGTGAATATATATTTTTGGAGAGGCTGCAACAAAAGCTCAGGGGGGTGCAAATCACTTTTGGAATATAAAATATGTATGTCTTGGAACACAGATTTGAGGACAGCTCAAGTACCTGCATGGAAAAAAGGAATTTAGGAGGTTGGCAACACATCTGCCTTAGATACGGGTATCACTGCAACACCTTCTCCATTTGCATTTGCAAAATCAAAAGCCAGACCTTGGGACTCTGGTATCCCCAAGGAAAGATGGTTAATTAAAATACAAGGCTTAACTGTGCCTGCCCAGAGAAGTCTTTGAAGCAGTTCTGAGGGTACTTTGTGCTAAAGAATGAACCCATGAGACAACTGTGGGAGTGCCTGCACTGCCCTGGCTCTGCTGTAGTCCCAAGGAGAACAGAATGACTTCAGCTACGCCACTTGTCCTCAGCCCTTGGATGGTGCAGAAGGCAGTTGCCCCTCTGGAGAGAGAGAATTGGCTGATATTTATCGAGTTGCAGCTCAGCACAGCCTGTACCATCATTATCAAAGAGGGGAAGGCTTTGGGCAGACGGACGTGCATATGGGCTGCTGCATTTCAAGTCCTGCTCCCGCTGTGAAATAAAGGAGCTTCTGATTAGCAGCAGGCTGCCTGCCCACACTACCCACTGCTGCAGCCCCTCTCCTAGAAACCTTTCAGTGCTTGGCCCACGATCTGCAGAAGTTGCAGGGTGAGCTTTTCCCTCCTGTGTCTCTAGAGCCTACAGCCAGCAGCACAGAGAGTCCAAATCCCACATGAGTTTACCTGCCTTGGCATACTGCATCCTCTCAGATCGTTAATTGTGCTGAAAGGCAATGCTTTAATTAACTGTAAAATGGTTTTGCAGGAGTGTGACTGTCCTGCTGCCAAATCTGAGGCCACGTGCCTGCAAGTCCTGCTCTGTTTGACTAAAAATCAGCTCCAGCTCAGGGCAGTGTAAAACTTTAACTGAGTGAATGGCCTCGTCCTTTTAGTGTTGGTGAGTTGACAGCACTTGGGTGGATCTGTAGGAAGCAACTGAGCAGTGGCAGAGCTGGTGCCAAAGCTCTCTGGTGTCTTCTGTTTGGAGAGAAGTCAAAGGGCAGGATACAGCCAACAGGAAAAAACGTAACTAATTATTTGCAAAATATCTAATTAATTTAATTTGAATATCAAACTCATGCAGTGTTACTGCTGGTTCTGTGTCAAATGCAGCATTTTCATTCAAGCAATTTCAGAGCTCAGCTGGCTGACACAATCAAGGTGTCTGCAAGCTCTAACCTTGTCCCTCTCTCTGGCAAGGTTAGAGCTCTGGCTCAGGCAGGTCCCAAAGGCTGCTTGCTAGGGCAAGGAACTTCTGTGCAGAACACAAAAATTCTGCAGTTTGTCTGAAAATTGTTGCATAGCCAGATTTAGGAACATCACACTTCTCTGTGGATTGCAAGCACATTTGCTGCTGTCTCTAATGACACTCAGATGCTGGTGTTGTTGACATCAGGTCACCTTCTGCATTCCCCAACTTCTGTGTGAGCAGGCTGTAATCAGGAATTTCTGACACTGCCATCACAACAGCCAATCTAAAGAGCTTTGCAATTAAGACCATCCTCCCTGGACTGGGCATGGAGACTCCTAGAAGTGCTGCAGTCGAAATTTCCCTTTTTGCAGTTCATTAACACTGACTGGTTCAGCCTGGCCCCCAGGAGAGGAGTTTGGGCTTGTGCACTGTTTCTCCTCTAAGCTGTGTTTCCCAGCTGTTGCAGTTTAATATCCTCTCAGCTACTCCAGCTGGTCTCCAATCTAAAGTACCCGCTTCCATCTCTCCCCATCTTAGGCAGGCCTCTTCTCCCAGGGTACAGACTGTGCTGTGCTCAACACCAAAATCTCCTCCTCCTCCTCCCTGCCAGTCAGTGAAGCGGCAGCTCATGCCGCGTTTTACGCCTGGCACGTCATCCCTGGCTTGCTTCACCTGCTCATGGAGAACTCGGCGGTGAGGATGGGCTGGGATGCAGGGCTGGGGGTGGGGCTGGGCCATCCCTTGGCCATGCAGTGCTTCAGAGGCACACGGGGGCTCACAGGAGCCAGCATGATCATAAACGTCTGTGGTACCCACCGTGGCATCCCTCGCCACCCCTGCCTCATCCCTGCTGCATCCCGAGCAGCTGGAGACAAGGCTCCGAATGGGAGCTTTCCCTCCCACCTCTGCCAGGGAAGAACGTCACACACGTGTGCTCACCCCCGTACACGAGCGCTTGTGGGATGCGTCCCCCGGCTCCGCCGCAGCCGAGAGGAAGCCCGTGGGAGGAGGCAGGGAGCATGAGGAACGCTTCTGCTTCCGTGGTCATTGCCCAGAGCTGAGCTACTGCAGGCTGTTGCCCTCCCATCCCAGCCCCTTCCCTTCCCATTCCAGAGCAGCGTGCTGTGGGATGGGAGCGCGTGAGGAACACGCCACTGCTTTGCGTCACTGGAAACCGGGAGGGCATGACATGGGAGCTGTGAGGATGTGCTGCTGGGCCAGGGCCTCTCCTGTCATGGCTGCCTTCCCTAGCCTGCCTTGCAGGGGCTGTGAGCCACTCTTGCTCCTCTTCACTCACGTCTCACAGAGCCAGCCAGGCACCTCGGGACCGGGCGAGCAGATGCCTGGGTGCACAGGGGGATGCTGGGCAGGGCACTGCACATCTTTCCCATGGGCATCCACATCCAATATGCATCTGGCAGTCGGCATCGGTGAGGAACTGGGGCAGCTCCCACACAGCTGAGAAGCACCAGCAGGGGTGGCACTGGTCCCCAAGGCCCCAGGCTGCAGAAGCCCTGCACGAGCAGCTCTCTGGTGACATTTCTGCCCAGGCGAGTGGCCCCAGTGCTGAGCCCTGCTGTGGGGAGGGGACCTGGACTGCTGAACTACTTGATTTGCTTCCTCCATAGCCCCAAGCACTCTTTGCACAAAAACCCTTCTAGTGCAACCACCTACCACTGATTTTTTCTCCAGTACAGCTGATAGCAGGTAGGTTTCCTTCCAGCCCTGAGGGCTGCATCTTACCCACGCAGGTGCGTGGTTTCAGTGAATTACAGCTAATGAGCTGGGAGCAGAGAACCCTGGAAGGACCATTTGGGCCTGAGCTCAGATGAATGAATTCAGCACGTGTCTACGCCTGACACTGCATGCAGCCACATTTCCTGTCCCAGGGCACTGACTGCAGCCTGACCTCCCCAAGAGACACATGGAGAGGCCACAGTTGTCCTCATGGCGTCCCCCAGCCAGCGCTGGGATTCCCAGAAACACTGTCCCACAGCAGAGTCTGAGGGAATTGTCCTTTCCCATGGCTCTGCAATGCACTGCCTGCCTTCACGCGTGACCGCAGCCATGGCTCTCGCAAGCAGCCCCCAGAGGCGGCCTGCGGAGCGGCCTTCTCCTCCCAGATTGGCCCTGACGGCAGCAATGAGTCACCATTCTGCAATATGGGTAATTTGCCACTCACACGGAAACTTTCTCTCAAGTGCATGGACATACCTCTAGGCTGACCCAGTCTACTTTCTGCTTTGCATGCACAAGGCAGAATTGAACTTTTAAAGGCAAAGCAGCTTTAGTTTACTGTCGTGGTTTCTTGATGAGCCTGCTCTTCTCCGAAGTGATGCTCTGTACACGTTAGCAGGTTCATTTGGAACCTTCCTTAGCTCCAGCTTCACGCAGTTCATACAACCAAACATGCAATCCATATGATTTCCCCATGCTCTCAGTTGTTTCCTACTTACATGTGCACCTACAATATCAGTGGCCTTCTGTCATTTCTAAGGGCTTGGAATTTCCTAATCATTCTGAGGGGTTGGTGGGAGTTGCATTTTTCTTTGCTTCAACCCCAAGGTTTTGGGCTCCCTACTTGTCCTGTTACTACCCAGAAGAAAATATTTCAACTTGTATCAAAGGAAGAATTTTGTTCAGCCCAAATGGATGGGTTTTTTCCTCTCCTGGTTTGGATTTGCTAATGAAATAAGTGTTGTTTTTTTGGTGTGGTGGCTTTTTTGGGTTTTGTTTATTTGTTTTTTGCCTGGCTATTGTTCTTTCTTCAAGGCCATCAGACCACAGGAAAATCTATTATTTGAGTAACTTTCCTTCCAATTTCCCGAATCTCTGTGTCCTCATCCATTTTGATTAACAGCCTCTTAAGCATTTCCTGCTAATCATTAAGACAGTTTGAATAGCACTGGTCCACAAACCAAGTCAACATATGGCTGTTCACTGATGCTTTCTCAATACAAAAACCACTTTGAAATATCTCATTTAGCCATTTTAGTCCATTTAATATGGATTTTATGACACTTTAAGCCAAATATTGATAGCACGTCATATTCACTTATAAATCTATTTCACCACCATAACTTCCTCATGAAAAAACTATTAAACTCATTAGAAAAGATCTATTTTTCCATTAAATCCTGTCAGCTGGTATCAATGACATCACCACCTTTTCCAGTGGGCCTGCTAGTGTCCATACTAGTAGTGCTCCTGATCAACAGGTTAACAGCTCTGTGACTGGACAGCTCACCCCCTCTTAGGGAACCACTTTAATCATGAAGAATAATCATGAAGAATCATTAAGGTTGGAAAAGACATCCAAGGTCACCAAGTCCAACCTTTCACCAAGCACCTCCATGCCAACTAAACCACAGCACTGAGTGCCCTGTCCAGTCATTTCCCGAACACCTCCAGTGATGGTGACTTCACCAGTTCCCTGGGCAGCCTGTTCTGATCCTTAACCACCCTTTCAGTGAAGAAATTCTCCCTGATGTCCAAACCGAACCTCCCCTGGTAGAGCTTGAGGCCATTTCCTCTCATCCTCTGTCTGGTTGCCTGGAAGAAGAGAGCAACCATCTTTCTATATAACCTCCTTTCAGGCAATTGTAGCAAGTGGTAAGGTCTCCTCTCAGACTCCTTTTCTCCAGGCTAAACACCCACAGCTCCCTCAGCTGCTCCTCACAGGACCTGTGCTCTCTGGAGCCTTCACCACCTTCACTGTCCTTCTCTGGAAATGCTCCAGCACCTCAGTGTCTTTCTTGTAGTGAGGGGCCCAGAACTGGACACAGCACTCGAGGCGTGGCCTCACCAGTGATCAGTACAGGGGAAAAAATCCCTGCCCTGGTCCTGCTCCCGCTCTTTCTGATCCAGGCCAGGATGCCCTTGGCCTCCTTGCCCAGCTGGGCACAGCTGGCTCTTGTTCACCCGCTCTTGACCAGCACCTCCAAGTCCTTTTCTGCTGGGCAGCTTCCCAGCCACTCTGCCCCAGCCTGGAGCATTACGTGGGGTTGCTGTGACCCAAAGGCAGGACCCAGTACCCGGCCTTGTTGAGCCTCGTACAGTTGGCCTTGGCTCATGGATCCAGCCTGTCCAGATCCCTCTGCAGAGCCTTCCTGCCCTCCAGCAGATCAACACTCCCACCCAACTTGGTGTCTGTGAACTTGCTGAGGGTGCACTCGATCACCTCTTCCACATCATTGATAAAGATATTAAACAGGACTGGCCCCAACAGTGAGCCCTGGAGAACTCCACTGGTGACCGGCCACCAGCTGGTGAACTCCATTCACCACCACTCTCTGGGCCTGGCCATCCAACCAGTTTTTAACCCAGCAAAAAGTACACTAGTCCAAGCCACGGGCTTCCAGCTTCTCCAAGAAAATGCTGTGGGGAAAATCAGAAAGCATGGCTTATTTCCAGTCTTGTTTTATTTTAAAATGAATTGAAGAGAACCAGTCTTTGTCCTGAGAGCTCTTTGGCCTATTCCTCCAAGAATCTTAGTGCAAGCCAGGTGCACTTAATTGGTATAAGACTGTGTGGATCATCACCGGGGCTGCGTAGCCCCAGGCAGGGAGACACTCGCTGTCTTTGCAATGAACACTGAGCTGCTGTTTATTTAAATACACAGTTCTGTGTTCCTTCCTGCTCTTCACGAGCTGTTTGCACTTTCTGCTTGGGGCTGACTGGGAAATACCCTGTTCAGCCAGGAGCTGGGTGGGACTGCTTGGAGTGACCCTGCGGGCCCATCAGTCACCACATTTGCTTACAGCCAGTGGTTGGCACACACCTCTCACTCGTGGGCCAACTGCTTCAGCCTAAGGTATAGAGGAGGAGGAGGAGGCATAAAGGGAGGCAGGAAGAGGGTTGATGCGTCAGAAATTAAGATGTCTTTATGTACAGTGTGCAACAAAACCACTTCTAATGCCTTCTGCACCCTAGCAACCCAGCTGTGCAGCGGTTTCTGCTCTCCAGCTTTAAAAAGCCCAACCTTTCAATGCGAGTGAGCTATCTTCTGCCTAGACAAGCGCTGGAGGATGAGAAATTACAAACTACAGGGCTAAATCTTTCATCACTGCAGATCTAGTGGGATCTACTGTCTTAACCTCAGATGGACCTTTCTTCTTCCCTTCCTTCTTATCTTTGCAGTGGCAGCTTAGCAGGATTAGAGGTGCCATACCACAAGGCCCATGCCAGGGAACAAAAGCCAGAGCTTTATTGACTAGTGCAAAGCCCAGGGGACGTTTTGTCAGTGAGGTCATGGCTCTGTGTCCTCAGCACGTTGCTGGCTGCTCCGGTCACAGTGTAGTTGTTGAGTTCTCTAAGCCCACTCACAAAAGGCAGCTTGGAAGCAGCGAGCATCTGTCAATGCCTGTCTCAAGGGTATGCCTGTGATTTACAAGGTGACGTCTGACAAGCCTGTGAATGGGGTGGCAAGAGTCACGATTGCAGGCTAAAGAAACACAAAAGCAAGGACAAGCAGCTGCAGCAGAGAGACAGCCTCTTTTCAAAGGCACTGCGTGGTGCCAGCTTGCTGCATACAATGGCTGGGCTGACTTGAGAAGAAGTAAAAGGTCTTCATGTGGCCCCAGCCTGAGGGGCAATTCTAAAAGGTGCCAGGTATCACACGGATCAGTCAGCCCTGACGTGCAGCTAGTTTAAAACTCACAAACAGGGAGCAGAGGAAACGCTGGCAACAGTTGATCCTTGCCTGAAGTTTCTTGACCTCAGTCTTGGAGGTGACTCGGACAAATTAAATTGCAAGTGGCAATCATCCAGCGTAGCAAAAACGTGGAATTACTACACCGGAAAAACGTGGATTGCTGCAGAGGCTGGTTGCACGGGACTGCGTACCGTGTGTAACAGACATGCAGAGGCTACTGGAAAACAGCCACTGCTTGCTGAGCCCTGTTTTGTCAGGACGTCTCGCTATTTAAAATTTATGTTTCAGGAGCCCTGAAAATCCAAGCAGACCTGAGTTTCACTGTGCCTCGGAGGAAGAATAAAAAAAAATATATAGAAAGAGCTGTGAGCAAAATCTATGGCACATGGTACATGGCTGTGCCCTGCAGCTGATGCTCAGTGACAACATTTAATGCTTTATCATTTAGAAATTGCTTATTTTTTTTTTTAAAAAAAAGGAAATAATTGCTTCACGTTGTTACATTTTGTTCTTCTGAACGTCTCAGCAGGATGCAAGTGGCTGAAATTTTAGCGTCTCTTCTGAAACCAGTCTTTCTGGTACTCCAGATGCAGGCTGGATGCTAAAGACTGCAATTACTGGCTCAGCAGGTGAGCCTTCGGTGAGCTGCTGTCCCGAGGCACATTCATGCTTTGGCGTTTCAGCTAGAAATAAGTTTTAACACAAAAGGAAAAAAAAAATGGGCTTCTACACATGTTTTGAATCAAGCCTCCAGTATATCCATAAGTGGCTCATCTAACACAGGATCACTTGGATCACACAAGAATCTGACCAACACCTCCTACAGCAATCCTAAACTATCATCCACAGAGGACTTGTGGTCCCAAGGACGCAATGCAAAAAATCAAAGGAGATGCTCCATTGGATAACCTTATAAATGGAGCCAAAAAGGTACATTACGGACCTGGACTTCCTCAGACCGAGTATGTTCAGCTCCAGGACACTGTCTCTGATCACTGGAGAGACAAGGCAGCTCTAAAGACATTCATCACACTGAAAGGAGTAGCAATGCTCAGTACTATCATGGCATAAATTGACTGCCGTCATGCACAAAGAGTTTTATATTCCATAAGTACAGAGTGTTTATCTTATTTGTTCATTGTAAGAAATTGCAGTTTGTGACAAATTGTGTTTCCCCATTTTGTGAAATAATGCTGCAGTCCCAGTCAATCCAGCTAAACCTCACCCACCAAAATCTAACATGAGATTGCCACTCAGCCTAATTTCCCTAAAGGACTTACCCCACCTGGAAAGGATTGCCAGACACAGACCCTGGTTTGTTACACAGAGCACTAGATGACCCTAAAAACATGCCCAATATCCCAAATCCTGCCTGGGCATTGCTTGTCCTGTCCCTGTGTCACTAGGACAGCCTCACACCACGGCCACGCTGCCCTGTGCATTCACCTCTGCCCTGTGGGACATGTCCTGCCCTTGTGCTGCCACCACACACCAGCTGCATTTCCCCCTGTCCTGTGAGCACCAGCATCTTGGGGTGCCTGTGGAGGGAAGGCCAGGCTGAGAAATAGGATGGAGACACGCTGGCTAGGAATGGGAAAGGCTAGGGTCATGAGAGCTGGAAAGGGAAAGAATAGCCAGTAACGTACAGAAGGGGCAGGAAACTCTGTGAGGAGAGGCCCCAGAGATGAGCCATGGGAAGGAGGAGGACACATCCCACAGCATCTGGACCAGACAATCCTTGGGAACACTGTCCAGCAGCCAAGGATCTCCAGGGACATTCAGATGTCTCTGGAGGGAGCATGTGCATGAGCTGAGTGGCCTTGCTGACCTGCGAGGGAGGTCACAGCGAGCTGAAAGCAGCGCCCCAGAGCTTCAGGACAGTGTAGTAGGATCTCTAAAAGAACCGTGCCAGACATGGGCTCCAGAATGAGTCTTCAGCTCGGCAACACCCAACTATCTTTACTGTCATCTTGTGCTTGAGATGCATCATGGAGAATCACTTATATTCTGAGTAGGAGCAGCTAAAAATAGTGCTAATATAACAAGGATGAGAGATGAATTTCAAAATGGAGCAAGAAAACCCAGAAGCCCCTCACTGTCATTATGTACTCCCACAGCTTTCAGACATGCTTTGAACAGCAAATGCTCTTGGTGTTTGTTAGGCAAAGAAGCAAATTGCCTGTGACAGTGGCAGATGCCTGGAAGGCTTCCTATTGGAGTAATTTCTTTCTGCCCCTTCTTCCTTCAACATACCTTGTTGCTGTTCATCTTTTAACCCTGCTTCCTTCAACCAAAATATATGGGGCTGAGCTGCCAGCAGGTGTGCAGAGCATCTGGTAAACCATCACACCGAACCTTTCACGGGAACAGAGCAGAATGGGCCTCTGCCATTTTCTAAGTAGGCATCAACGAGGCAATTCTCCCTGTCTTTTTCAGGCTCGCCCTCAGGGTGCTGCAATTTCTGCCACGTGTGGAGGGTCTGTGCCTTCTGATGTGGGCTTGTGCATCTGCAGCTCGGTCCCTGAATAAGCACCAGAGAGCTGTAAAATCTTTAAGCGTTTGTTGGTGAGAGATAAGCGGAAAGCTCAAGAGCAGAAACAGCCAAGAGCTCAGGCTGCCGTGATACCCCGATCCCTGGTGCTCACACTCCTTCAGATGGTGCATAAAGACACAGGGGGCTGCAGGAGGACACACACACATAGAAAAAATCTACTTGCACCTCACCAGATTAGCTGCCTAGACACCTCTCAAAAGCTGCAGGAGCTCTGAGTTTAAGCCTCATCTTAACAAAAAAGGCCATTTCCCTCCCTTTGTTTAGCCCTTTGAACAGGATGACCCCCTGCCCTGGTGCTGTCTCTCACCTGTCTCACACACATGCTGGCTGTCCCCACAGCCCTGCACATCCCCTGAGCAATCCCTGCCCCGCTGTGAGTATAATGCAGAGGAAGTGGTTCATTTAAACCCTCTGAATTGCTCCAGGGGCTTCAGGGGGTCCTTACCCCGCCTGTTCTAGTCGACAAGGGCTCCAGGGAAGCTACCTTGAAATCTCAGCTGTATTTAGAGTGACAGGTAGCTGATGCGAAACAGGCTGAAAAGGCAGTTTGGAAAAGATAAGTTGGGTAGAGAGAGGCCTGGCCCACCCCTCCCAGAGCCACAATAAAGTGCTTGATGTGTCCCTTCTCTGCACTTGATCACGTTCCTGCTGCCTGTGTGTTTCATATTATGCAACTGATTGACTTTGCAAGATATGAGAACAGAGCGTCTCCTTGCCCTGCTCCCTGATGTGTGCTAAGTGTGTTAGACTGGAAGGATGGAGCAGAAATCAAAACAAGCCCTGGAGCTGCCTGGTTTCCCTGCTAATTGCTGGTGCTCAGATCCTTGTGCTACAGTGATCTGAAGGCACCATCCTGAGCATGCTTTCACTGGTCTGCAGAGCTGTTCTGCTGCAGCTTCCCGGAGAGGACTGGGATAATTTCTGTACCAAGCAAAAACTGTGCTCAAATGGGACTTTTCTCTTTGAGGGTTAATGAGCACCTCTTGAAGCAGACTCTGATCCATGACATGTGAAGGAAGGCAGCCAGGAGGCACAGAGGCCAGCTGTCTTGCCAGCTGCATCCGCGTCACAAAAGGTTAAAGTCACAGGGGTGTGGCCAAGGGCATGACCTGCTCAAGCAGTGCCCTAACCCCTGAATGCATGGCGCAAGGCATTTCTCATGAAGGCTCAGACTGCTCGCACTCAGGAACCCACTGCCCTACAGCCAGCAGATTCCACTGTAGCATCTTCAGCCTGGTGCCACATCCCCAGGGCTGGTCCTCAAATAGAACTCCCCACCATGATGCTCATACTAGGTGGGAACAGGCTCTGTCAACAGATGACACCCACACTGTGTACTTTCATGTCCAAGGTACATCACTGTGATCTTGCTGAGCTTCACAGAGTTGCTCTGCTGCATGAAATCTGGTGCTGACAAGAGTGGGTTTGCTTCTGTTTTTCTCCATTTTCCTGCATCCAGCTGTGGATTGCCTTTACTTACAGCTGCTGGGTAATAGAAGCTGGACCCCACTGTGCTTTTTGAATTCTCCAGTATATGCATGCTTGGTCCAAACCCCATCAGTACAGTACAGGAGGGAGGCTGGACTCTGACAGCAACAGAGACCAAAGCAGGCTCAAATTTTGAAGAAATTTTCTCTAAAATCCTGGTTGTCTTTGTTCTGTATGAGTCACACAAGGTAATGTGCAGTACATACTGGAAGGGGAATGGGGACGGCTCTAAAAGTGGTATTTTTTTTCCCCACTTCAATTTCCCTCTCATGTATTGCCTGGAGTTGTTCATAAGAGGTCAGGGGCAGGCTATGCTGCCCTCAGCCATAGACCAACAGAGTCTTGCAGCAAATAATTCACTCTAACAATGTCTGCTTGGTATCACAATGAAACAGTAACAGACCCTGAACCCCCAAACCAGGTATTATTATATAAGGCCATGGAAATTATTCCCGGCCAAAACTCCATCAGATTTTCATCCAGCTATTCTGTGTTCTGCAGCTGCTAATGAAGTTCCAGTGAATGTGTTTCAGTACTGGTGCAGAAACATGACTATCTCAACCAGCCTCCACTGATGAACTAACTGGCCTAATTATCCAGGGTTTGTGATTCAGTGAAGCAAGTGCTTTGTTTAGCAGCAAGTGCATCAGATCAAACCTCCAGAAGCTTGTCTGGAGACACCCTCACCCTTCCTAATCAGTCCAGAATCCCCAAATATTCAGCCATGGAAGGGCAGTGCTGAACCTGCGGCATGTACAGGAGGTAAAAGACCACCAGGCTGGGACCATGCTGCCAAGAACACAGGACAGTGTGCAGAAAGGGAACCTTAAGCTGGACACAGTGCCCTTCCTGCCACCAACAGCACAGGCTAAACTCTCCAGATTTGAGAGTTATCTGCTTCTCCTAGTCTGGACAGGTTTGTTTTCCTGGTGGCCCATCAGGAAAAGCAGTGGTACGTGAATTGCTGCAACCTCCATGCCATTTTCTGGGCAGGATGTGGGGTCTTGTGATGCCTTGTCTGTGCTGTGACCCGACCAGAGTGCAGGTCTTTTGGTCACGCCATAAACACATTCTTCAGTTTTACAACCGGGAATGGCATCCTAGAAACCCGGTTCTGAGAGCAGTGCTCTACCTTATCAGTACAGGTCATTCTTTTAAACCTCACCCTGTTGTTTTTTCCCCACTGTTTATGTGCACTACAATTCAGGCTTCCCTTCAGCCTTAATATTTCTGCTACAAATCTCTTACACACCGACATCTGGGATAATCATTGTGCTCTGCCTCCTTCAGACATTCAGTAAGAGTTTGGAAGATGGGTTTTGCTCCTCAAGGGGGCTGCAGACCAACTGGAAAAAGTCCAGATTGCAGACCTATAAGGTAAGATGGAAGAATGAGAGTTTGTTCAGTCTAGAAGTCCTGCAGACCAAAGGGACACAGGGTAACGATACATGGAGAACCTAAACATCACAGCCATAAAAGGCTGCAGTTACAGAGAGGAAGATGATAAACTGTTAGTGTGTCCATGCTGAGTAAGGACAAGAAATGTTTGTTCTTAATTACACCAAGTAAGGATTAGATTAGGCAGTAGACAAGATTTTTCCAGCTGTAAGGTCATGAAGCACTAGATTGGATCACCTGGAGAAGGGCTTATAACACCACTTTGAAGAGCTTCCACTAAAAATACAATTTATCTGCCTCTGCCTTGGAGCTTGGTGAAGTTCTAGATTGCCCTCCTGCATTCCTTCAGAGAGGGTTTATTGGGGAGATGGTAAAACAGGAGTTTAAAGTTCAGCTTTGATCTCCACACTTGTGGAGATTTGTGGCTGAATGTTGGGTGCATGGTGTGTCCTGCTCCTAATGATCCCACCTGGCTGCCTCAGGGACGAACACCCAGCTCTTGTTGAACAGCTGGGACCTGCTGGTTCTGTACAATCCTGACCTTCCCACTCTTCCCCAGCTTTGTTACCCTTTGACCACTGCCATAAGCCAGGCTAGGCTACATCATCAAAATCATTCGCTTTTATTTTATTTTTTTTGCTAAATGGATTTCCACCTACTCTGCAACCCCGGGGGAAAAGGAAGCTGATTTGCTGGCTGGAGACTGCAGTTCACAGTGACCAGTCCCAAGGGAAAAGATGATATCAGTGTTTCTGGGTTTCCAGTTAATTGTGTTTACTGAAGAATACATAGCATTAGAGTGCCTTGAGCTTTGGCCAAGTTTGTAAAAGTAAATAAAGACAATTCCAGACTAATGTTAGAAAACTGACCCTTGGATTATTTCTGAGTTCACTTCTTCCAAGAGCTAGAATAAACTCTGATGTGTATGATGTGAAATAAGGAGCACTGGACTCATACCTTATCATTTCAGCTAAGAAATATCTTTGACTGCTGTAGGGAGAAGGCACCTCTCCCCAAGGTGACAGGCCAAAGACAGAGCAGCTCCTTCGTCCTACGGTTTGTCTGGTGACCCCTCTGCAGCTCAGCAGACTTCCAGTGACCTTCTCAGAAGGATGTGCTGCAAAACGTGCTGTGTAAAGAGGCAGCAGAAGGGGAGATGCTCCATAAAGGGGGACAGGCCAAGAGCTGAGGGTGGCCCCAGCACAGGCTGTGTCCTCGCTAAGGGCACCACCCCACAGCACCTGAGCATGGCAGGCTGCACAGGGACCAAGCCGCGGCCCATCCACAGCCCTGGGATGGATCAGGGCAGGGGACATTTAGGGAGGCCTAGCAGGAGATGGGGTTGGAGGCAGACTAACCCACAACACAGCTCAAGGCCCGAGTTTAAACAGAGCCCCTGGTCCGTGAGCAGAGGGTGTGGGCCCAGGTGGGGCTGCCTGGGCAACTCAGGCCTGTTAGTGCCCTCAGGGGCTCTGCTACACTGATCTGCACTCTGAGCCTGCTCCCCAGATGGGCAGAGTCGTCTCTGCCCTCCCCGTGAGGAGCTGTGCTCGTCCCAGAGGCCACGGTAACCATCGGGTGCTGGCAGGTTCCTCTCTGATCCTTTCCAGCCTCTCTTCCCACCTGGCCAGCGCTGCCAGCCAGGGTCCTGCTGACTCCTCCTGTGCTTTATGAGCACATCTTGCAAATTGCTCACAGCAATCCTAACACGGCCATTTCTGCCCAGTACAGCCCCATCAGCCAGCAACTCTCTCCTCAGTCTTTAATGATTCAAACCACAAAGTCATTTGTCATGCTACATCTTCTTTCCCAGTGAGTAAAAGTCAATTAGTGTTTTCAACTTTGCTCTGAAACAGGCCCAGCTCCCTCCTGCTTCTTTATGCTACCAGGAAACCATCTACAATAATGACTTCCTTGGATGTCTAGTGCTGTGTTGCAGTGAATTACAAGCTCTCTAAACGTCCCTCCCTGTGTACCAAACACTTTACACCGGAGCCATGTTTTGCTGCCAGAAATTCCACGATGAATTAGGTTTTGAACCTGTCATATGGCTGCTTTTTAAATTTTAATCTTTATGCTCAAGAAAAGAAATATTGTTTCGGCTTCCAGACCTTATTTCCTGTTTCAAACAGGTAAATCTTAATCCTGCCTTAGTAAAGGAATAAACTCTTAGTAAAGGAATAAACTCTAAAAAGGAAAAAACAAATGCTCCAAAAGATCTGCACAGTCCAAACATGTGGGAGTCCTGTGGCCATCAGTGAGCTCTGGTGGCCTGCTGTCACCCCAGGGCCCTGGCCAGCACCAGGTGCTGTCACACAGCTCAGGCTCCCTGTGAGTGACTGGCTTCAGCCAGGCCCACAGGGGCTTCAAACACGGGGCTTTGCAGAAGCAAATCAGCTCCAAACACAAGCTCAGACTCTCTTGTATTTGTCAGTGTTAGGATGTAAGAAGGTGTTAAAACTTGACTGGCACATAATAATTGTATTAGAGCTGCAAGGGTTTTAAAGTTAAAAGACGGTAATGTTCCTGAAATGAAAAATTCAAAACCAGTGCTTTCTATCCTATTGATATTTTGATTCGAAGCAATAGCCATTAATCAGAGCTAATTGAAATTAAATAAGATTTTTAAAATTAAATTATTTAATTGCCTGGCCATTTTTAAAGAAAGCAATTCAATTACTAAGTAAAATCAGATGTGCTTAGGTTCATTGCTAGTCAGCAATGAGTTTATATATTTGGTTAAATTTCCTAGAATCGTGGAATGGTTTGGGTTGGAAGGTTTGTCATACCACCCTCTCATGAGCAGCAGATTCTCAGCAGGTGAATGGCATCCTTGAGCTCCTTGACTGAAATCCTCTACCCCACCAACATGTCAGCATCCTCCCTTCCACGTTGTGGAAGAGCTGTGAATATCCTTCTATTTGTAGATATCCCCTCTTGGGCAGTTCGTACTGTATCACCTTCCTCAGCGAACCCACACAGTAATTCCTGCTCTGTGGCTCATGGACAAGCAGAGATGTGGGCTGGCCTATGACTCCATGGCATCCTTTCTGGCACCTCGTGGGGTGAGCTCCACGCAGCGCCAGGCTCCTGGTGCTCTGCTGAGTGTGCTCCCTGGCATCCACATCTCCTGACTGGATAGGGCTTGCCCTGGGAAACAGCACCTGGAGCACAAATCAGAGCCTGAGTCACTTTTGGGGAGAGCGGCCGCTGTTTGGATAGGGCCGAACATGTGCGCAGGGAAGTGTTCGGGAGGGTTTTGCTCATCTCTGATTCAGCCTTGAAAGCAGCTGGCAAAAGTCACCGGGCCTGGCTTCAGGCCCAGCTCACACAATTAGAAAAGTATTAGCTGAACTTAATAGGAAAAACAACATTAAGCAGATAGGAGCTGGTACAGTTGTTAAAGACTATGTAGTATTTTTCCCTGGCAGAAGCCCAGGCTAATGGAGGGCTTCCAGCACCCAGAGCAGCCTCCAAATGAAGGCTTAATTGGCCTCTGAAGCCACTCATATAATTACAAACACTTTTAATGAAGCATGAAAAATGCAAGAGCCTGGGACTGTGACATGGAGGGAAGAAATTACCTCATTCATCTCAGAAAACAAAGCAAAGCTGCTTTACCTTCTTCCTTACATGAAACCTTCTTCCCAGCTCCTGCCTGGCCAGCAGACTCCTGTCAGGTGCTAATTTGCAGGGCAGTGCTAAGACCAAGGGGGAATCTAACACAAGGCAAAACTTCTGCCTTCTCCTGGCTGTGGGGGACACCTCTCCAGTCCCCCCACCCCCGGGTGTGGGGTGGACACTGGGTGGACACTGAGTTGGACTTTGACTGCCCACTGCTGGTGTGCACAGCACAGCCCTGCCTGCAGCAACACAGCTCGTTTGATTCTCCTGTAACTTCAGCTAAATGACTCCCCTGATTTTTGTTCAACAGCTGCTCCCTGGAACGCTGCCCATTACTCAGACACAGCAGCAGCGTCTGTGGCACCTGGTTCAGTCAGAGCCATGCCCATTCCCTGCCAAACCAGGCACCTGCAGCCCCTGGAACGCGTGTCCCACAGCAAACTGGTGGAGAGTCCAAGGTACAGCTCCTCAGTTGCCATGCTGGTTTGAGGTAAAGATCAATGAGGTTTGCACTGATTGTTGGTCTACGATTTTCTGGTTCACTGGGGGCAATTTGTTGGCTTGTTTGTTTGTTTTGGGGAAGACTCACAAAATTACTCACGGAGTAACCGAGGTTTGGAAGGGGGTCAGAACCAATCTGGTCCAACACTCACAAAGAGCAAGGACAAATAGAACATCCTGTATCTTTTCTATGGATCAGGTGGCATCTGGTCCCACCAAAAGGAAACTTCAATCAGGAATGTTAGTAAGGATCTAGAGGCAGTTTAACTTCAATCAAGAAGGCTTCCTCCCTGTATATATGAGCAAAACAGCTGTACCAGCACCACACCCAGCCTTGTCCAATTAGCCATGCCATCACCCTGGCTAACTAGTCTACTCAGAGCTTTGCAAGGCCACAAAAATATTGCTCATTCTTTCAGTATCAGTTCAGATCACACTGCACCACTTCACCTTATACTTTTTCCCAGTGTTTATCACTAAGGCCAGGATCAGGGTCAGGAGCTGTGTGCATCCATCACCCACACCTCTGTTCCCAAAGCTCACAGCTGCTACTGAAGGGAGAGGAAAAGTTCAGGAGAAGAATTCCAATGGTCTCATAAGGAAGGGGAAGACATGGCACACGGACTATCACAGCTGCCAGAAGGGCAGCAAGGAGGCAGCAGTCAGCTGTGTGCCTGCTGTAGGGTCAATGGGCACCACTGAGCATCACTTTGGTTCAGGCTGGTTTTCACCACACTGGGATTTGAAGGCTCACGGCCCTACACACACCCTGGCCTTCCCTCTTGCACCCTGCGTCCCTCTCTCTGGAGAGCTCTGGTGCTCATTTCTCACGTGCCAACATACACCCCACACAGTGTCCATACCAAGCCACCGAGTCACTCAGACTGGGCATGAGAGATAAGAAATTTCCATCCTCTCCAAGAAACTAACTTTGGCTGAACTTACTCAGCCTCCTGTTATTGCTGTGGCATTCATCTGCAGTTACACACTGAGAGATGGACACTGGTCACCGGACCACAATTTTTTTCATATGACTAACACCGTTTGCCAAGCAAGTTCTGTCCAAGAATTTTAGCCCTGCACAGGTCAGACTGTGTCAAGAAGTACTGCAGGGTAAGATCACACATAGCATTTGTGATCTTAGGGGGCACCAGCCAACCTGCTGAAGCAGGCAGTGTTCAAGCAAAGGGAGAAGAGCATCCTGTCCTACCCAGGAAGGTGGTGATTTGTGGATGCTGAAGGCTTGGTCACAGGGAGATTTTCCAGCTTTCTGCCAGTGTCCGTGTGAAAGCAAGGACTTTCACACGGATGCTGGCCAAAAACAGTTAGAGGCTTTTGTAAACCAATCCCTTTATCTTGCAGGTGCAAGATTGTTATGCAGTACTGCTGTGATACTGACTGGAGAAATATTTTGAAATGGGTGTTGTAGGGTTTAACCAATCATTCTAAGAGGCGGATGGTCAAGGACCAATAACCTTATGTCATTCAATCGAACTAAGATATATAAACAAGTCTGTAAATTAATAAATAATTCTGTTCCGTTCCATTTCTTCCTGGATCGAGCCTATGTCATTTCTTGCCGTCCCTGGTACAACAGCGACAGTGATTAACAGCTGCCGTTTCCCTGGCACAATCTGGACACAGTCAGCCCCAAAGAAATTACTTTTTCCTTGGTTTTGCTGGGTTTTGTATAATTTAACAGCTAAAATGTTAAAATTTGATCAAATCACTCTTGGCTAGAGCAAGACCTGTCATGAGCTTAACTGCCCTCAAGTGATGATAAGCAGAAAGTGCAGATAAATAAGGCACCTGAAGAGGAGCACGTTTTGCAGCAGCCTGAGTGAGACTTCAGAGAGGCTCACTTCTGCACAGGAGGCTTTCCCTCACGTGTCCTAGGCGCAAGCCTGGGATTTTGCTTTGAAGTGTCTGCTCTGGCTCTGCCCCAAGGGCTCGCTGGGGTTCCCTGTTTTCAGTTCTGCTCAGATAACCATCACACCAGCTAAATGAGCGCAGCACGGCAAGCACTGAGGCAAAGCAGTGCCAGGTGATCCTTCAGAAGCCAGGAAAGGACCCCAGCTCCCAGCCCACCTGTTTTTTTACAGCTGAGATTACACGGGTTCCTGCACGCACTCAGTTGCCAGATAATGACTCCAGGGGCAAATATCAAGAGAATACTTGTGTCTTTTGCCACGTCTGCACAGCCCTGCCACAAAGGTAACAGAAATAAACAGGACTGTGCCATCAACACAAATGGAGACTTGTTTTTGATGGGTCTGTCATTGGAAGAGGGCGACCAGGAAACCAGTGCATGATCACCCAGCTCTAGATACTGGAGATCCATCAGAAGCGAGCAGGTGATAAGGGCATCCAAGTCATTCTCAGCAGGGACAGAAGGGTTCTCTGATACAGATGATCTTTAAAATGAGGGTTGATGGTCTGAGTTTGCAGAGTGAGGAGGGCCAACCCTTTTGTGTCCTCCAGGCAGCTGACAAGGAACTTCACATCATGTGAACCAGACAGCAAAACTGCAGAGAGCAGAGAAGTCTGAAAGGAGGTTGGAGCCAGTTGGGATTCAGCCTCTTCTCCCAGCCTATTTGTGATAGGACCAGGAAACAAAGCTGTAAGCTGTGCCACGGAAGGTTTAGATTGGAGATTAGGAAGCATTTCTTCACAGAAGGGGTGATTAGACACTGGAATGACATGTCCTGGGAGGTGGTGGAGGCACTGCTCCTGGAGGTGTTTGAGGAAGGACTGGACACGGCACTCAGTGCCATGGTCTGGCTGACAAGGTGGTGTTGGGTCAGAGCTTGGACTCACTGATCTCTGAGGTTTTTCCAACCAAACTGATTCTGTGATTCTGTGTGACTCAGCAGGGGCCTGCTGGGGGTGTGGGATGGACACATGGGGGTACCAAAGCTGCTCTTTCTGCTGGCTGCAGGTCTGACCCTGCTCACAGAGAGCTCTAAACGTCAGGGGAAACCCTGACAGGGCACGCTGTGCCTAAACCACCTCCCGAGAAGAAATAGAGTGTAATAATGAAAGGGAGGAGGGTGGGAGGGCCAGGAGGAGCTGTGCCCAGGGCGACACCGGGAGCTGCAGTCCCGCACCCTCCATGGCTGTGCCTCAGCCTGTGCCCTGCGCTGGAAATCAGGCTCTGTGATTCCTGGAAAACCCCAAACAACTGACTCCTTTCACCAGGGAAGCACCTGTGAAGAATATTTTCAAAAGATCGGACTATTGCACTGATTATTTTTTAGTCCTTAACGAAGGTTGCTCTGTACCTTGCTGCCAAACCAAGCCCCCCTCACCAGCGTGAGGTGGGGAGGATGGAACGTACCAGCAGCAGAGGGATGCACACAGCTCTCTTGGATGTTGATTCCCAAACAGAGTTGTTCATGTCCCCTTTTTGTGAAGGAGAAAGGACATGTCAGAACTTTTCCAACAGAGGGAGCACCGGCACAGCCGCGGCCACTGTCAGCCATCACCTGAGGTGTCTGATTTTGGCCCTGGAACAGCTAGATGCCCACATATCCATCCTCTGGGCACCATGTATCTACACTGTCAGGATGAGGCTGGAATGTGGTAATCAGGAAGCAAAGATTTTAAACTTGGAGACCATGCTGGGGTGAAAAAAAGAAAGACTTACTTAGCCTCAGTGACAATAACCTAAATTAGGATTTGAAAGGCAGTTTCATCTTTTCACTTGAATCAAACAAAGCAAAAGGTCTCCTGATCTGCAGACCTTCCCTAGGAATTACAAAAACTGGCTTGTGGTCACTGCGAACTGGAATGGAAATTATTTCCTACATGCCACAAGGACACGTTTCAGATCAAGAGTCTGTCCTCAGGCAATCTAGGCTGATTGGCAACAGATAAAGAGCAACGTTTGTATTAGATTTAGTGACCACAGCAATATCAAACTTATTAAAGTTTCATGTTTATCAAATTGCCAGCATAAACTGATAAATGATCACCTGTTTTCACTGAACAGAGAGACTAGAATAGCTCCCTTCCTAGTGTGCATACTGAAAGTGCAAATATCATGTTTCCTCTGTTTTGAGGAAGCACTTTTGGCAAGTTTTGCAAAACTTATTTTTGTGATTCCAGTTATTCTAGCTGTGGCAGAAAAACTCAGAGGAGAAAGACAGGAGCAGCAGATTGGGCCTGATGAGAATTTGGTGTGAAAACCAGAGGTCACCAAGGACAACTCGTGCAAAAGCTAAGAAATGTATCATCAAATCCACAATAATCATGAAGCATGCCATGACTCAAGCTAAAAGCCTGAAAAATTTGAGGAATGGATAGTGCCCAAATGGCAAGGTCTTTTGTCATGGTCATAACAGCACGGGTGACAGCGAGGAATTCATAAAACCCGTCCGGCTGCCTAGAGTGCAGAATGAAGGATGGGTTCAATTGTTCCTGGTGTTGCTGCTCACATCTGCTGTGTCCCAAAACGTCTCAGATCTTTGCCAGATCACACAGTCTCCGACACAACACGGCGAATGAATCAGATAAGATTTCTTGCACGACAGGAATGAAACACTCACACAAGGACTTTACTGGAGCAAAGCTTCATCTCTGCTATGCCTGAAGCTTCCCTAAAGGCTCTCCAAGATTCACAGCCCTCAGCCTATCACTGGGTTAGATAACCAGCAAGTTTTCCTGAGGGTTCCTGCAAATCTGAAGAAGAAATTGGATAGCAGCTTTGGGAAAGCTGCTGGTACCCTGATGCCTGGTAACAGAAAGCTTTTGTTGGAAATTCTGGTATTATCAAAGAGGAAGAGAGACTATGACTGACTGATAAAGACTGACAAGGAGTGTCCCTGCCTTGAGCCAACCTTCTCGTTAAATTTCTAAGTTTGGGAGTAGGAAAAGAAAGCTACTACTGCAAAACTTTCATAATTTAGGAAATAAAACTGTCCCAGATTACATTTTAGAATACAACTTTTTTCAATCCTCAAAAACCAGTTGAACCTTCCTGGAAAATTTCTCAGTCATTCTGAAGATTTCATTGAAATGTGATGTAACATTAGTTTTTTTACCTAATTTTCGTGACGAACATCTTTGGGTAATTACTGAAGAGAAAAATCAGAGTGACATGTAGCTTTTATACCTTCAGGTGCTGTCTTCTTTTGACAGACTTTGAAGATAACGTATTTGCATATTCATGTGGATATTTAGCTATATATTTTCAAGATTTTTGGGTAAAAATTTTTAACTGCTCTGAAGAGAAATCCACCATACCACTCTGTAAGCCCTAGGACTATTTGCCTGAGCTAAATCAGGACATGAGAACGTGTTATCAGGAAGAAGCAACAATAAAATATAATAACATATAAGCTGACAAAAACATTACTGCAGAAACCCTGGCTGTGCTTTAAACGGGCAGAATGAGGTGTCTCTGTATCGGTGCCATATTAATTGCACTGGGGGAGCACATGATGCAACACTGCAGCCATCATGGGCAGCTTCACAGCAGAACCTGAGCTCCCAGGCCCTGCCTAACTTCATCCCAAACACCGAGGTGTGGCCTTCTAAACCTGTTTGAGTGTTCTCCTAGCCCTGGGATAGCCCTCTCCTCTGCAGAGCTGCCCTTTTAATATCTAACTCTCCTTGCAGTGTCCCTAGTTCTGCGCTGTGGATGTTTGACAGTGCCTGCCCTGGTAGCTCAGTCTGGGCTGCAGCATCCCTAGATATTCCTGATACTCTGACTGGAAAAGCAGAGTGAGGACATGCCTGACATGAAGCATGTTGGCTTTGCTAAAACCACGCAGTGGTTCAGCGATAGCAGACTCAGTCCTGATGCAACACAGATTTCATTCCCTTGTCTGCTGTAGGGAGTTTGATTTTACGGTTAATAGTCAGTGGATTAGGAGTCACAGCCCTCTTGTGCATGACTAAGCAACAGTCCCACACCTTTCCCAGAAGGACCAGAAAACTCTCAGCCCAATACTTGCTGCTGTTTGCACCGTTGCCGTGGGTTGATAAAATCTCTCTCTTCAAAAAAAAAACCCAAACCAAAACCAGGTTGTCATGTGAGGAGTCTCTCTGGGTCTCTGTAAGACAGAAATAAATCCAGTAGTGCAGAACTCCAGTAGGAAGGATATTTTGGGCAGGATTTAGAGAACATTCCCGCCTTCAGCATTTCCTATGAATACCACACTGAAAAAAACACATTTTAAGAAAGGCCTGTGACTGTCCTGGGTGAGCCCTTCCGGAAGCTGGTCATTAACACGCCGTTGTCTAATGAGCACTGATGTCAGAGCTGGCTGTAAACACCGCGTGGTTCAACCAAGGAAGCGGCTTCCTGAAGATTAATGGTGCCAGTGATGTATGTCATATGTAAATAGCACTAATCAGAGATGCAGGCCGTGGAACCACGGGCCAGGCAGGAAATGAATACAGCTGAAAACTTTGCAGACTCACTTTCTTATTCTGACCTTTCAAAAGACAAAATAAATTAATTCAGCTTAGCACAGATGTAAACACTTTCCCTGGCAGAAGTTCCGATGAAACTACGAAGATTCCCAAGCCTGCACCATGCTTGAGTTTTCATCAGGGATGGCTTAAAAAATCCTTTTGAGATGCCTGGCTGGCAGACTTCAAACTCAAAGTGTTATGTTCCTGTTGTCAGTGCTCCATATCTGAAGCGACGCGATTGTGTTTCCTTCCTTTTAAACAGCAGCAACAAAGGAGGGTTTTTCAACGTGAGCTGTGTGCAGGTGTTGCAATGATTCTCCTTATCTAACTGAAGTATCTCAAATGCCAATCCCCTTCCCTGGGATGAATCTTTTAAGTGCACCACTAAACAAATTCGCTGAATTAGCAGACAGCGAGCTCCTCTATTCAACATTTCCAATAAAACTCTTTTCTTTCTGGATTTTCTTTGTGGGCAAGAGAGAAACAAACCAACCATAACTTGGATCATATTAAATTTAGGTCCAGTTATGGTTTCCAATGAGGAATAAACAACATAAATATTGAGGAGTGATAAATTGTTAAGAAGTTACTGAAGACGAGAGTTATTGATTTAAAACAAATTAATTCAACACATGTAATTTTAATTTTCAAGTGTTCAAATGTCTTTACATGAAAAGGAAACATGGAAATGTGGAAATTTGAATTTTCAACCCATGATCTTCAGTGAAGTTTCTTTCCATGCTTATTTCCTCACAGGGCAGTCAAAACACTCTATTGGTTTTGGTTTTCTGTTTTTCTTCCCATAAAGACTAATATTGCTTCCCTTCAGCAGAAACCTGTCCCAACAAAAGCCATACTGGTAAGACTGGATTTGAATAAGAACAGTGCTGGAGCTTGGCTGTGGAGGAGCCTGGGCAATGCCAGAACATGAGAATGGAAACGGAGGAGGCAAAGTTTCCACTCACCTGGGAAGGGAGAAAAACAGCTTGGAGAGAGATGCAGTGGGATTACTAACAAAGGAGGATTTTCCCGTTGTGCTCCAGTTCTTTCTGCTGAGCTGAACTGCTCAATTGGGGCTGCACTTCTATTCAGCTGAACTGAAAGCCTGAATCTCTCAGTGACTCCCTGTAAAAAAGAAACATGACATTCTCAGTGTACAACACAACGCCCTCGTTGCTAACACTGTCAGTCAATATTTCTTTCACAGAGGGCAGCTATTGTGTCCATACAAATCAAGCACGACCTGATCATCAGCTGTGACAGGACCTTATCAAACACTAACAGAAGCCAGTGCAGACACTTTTCAGCCAAAGAACAGGAAGGCCCTAAGGATCTGGACATCACCTCATCAACCTGCACTTGATGGTCTATTCAATTTTACTTTCGTCTCATGTGAAGATTGTTATGAAAATACATTTTGTATTAATCTAACTATGAAAGCTCTTGAAAATTGAATTTCTACAAGTAACAGAACATTAACTCAATATTGTTCTCACATTGCAGAGAGAATATTGATTTGAGGGCTTAAAAATCAGTAGCCTCCTTCCCAAAAGATTTATGAATATATTTCAGTGGTTAGAGAAACAGTTGGGAATCAGGACATTTAGTTCTCATCACAAATTTCTTTAGAGCTTTCTAGATCTCTAGTCATGTCATCAACATAATATTCTGGGTCTGCTTTTTTTGGTTTTAAAATAACTCATTCGTTTTTCTATATCGTCATCTTGCAGCACCCAAAATGGCCCAGAAGCATTTCCAGGGTCATTAATACTGTTGCTATAACTACTGTAGCCTAAAGTGCAAAACAAGGATTCTCATTAGCACCAGCAGCAGCGCTGACAAAACACAGACTGACTTGGAGGCAATTTGGCTACCTCGTGGCCTAGATTTAATATTAGCTTTCTATTACTGGGTAAAAAAAAAGTGTATGTGGGTGGGAAAGATTGTTTGTGATTATTCCCTCCCACTCGCCACTCCTCCAGCTTTCCAAGTGAATTCTCAGGAGGTGCACAGCACACGGCTGCAGTCAGGACTGATATGATTGCTGCACTGTAGTACAGGAATAATTCAAGCATCTAAGGCATAAACCTCATTTAGGGTCGTTTAGGTGTGGGTTGGACAGGCCCTTCAGACCATGCCTGGTGGGTACTGAAAGAGGTGACACAGCTGCTCATCCCCATCTAGAAGCTGCCTGGCACAGTGGCCACCCATAATTCACTTCTGAGTGATACTCCATGCTCCAAATCTTTCTTAAATCAGCTTAGGTGGACTATGGAGGCTGCAATTAACAATGTTTTTCAAGGGCTGAAATCACCAAGTAACAAAATTATGGCAGATGACCACAGACAGTATTTTATACACATAGTAGGTAAAAAAAGCTCATGTGACCACCACATTGCAGAAAAGTGAAATAAAATCATGCAGTCTATATTTATTTACTTATCTGTAAAAGGCAGAATAATTATTAAACACAGCTGAGGTTAAAGCCAGTTTAAAATATGCATGATATGATGCGCAAGCCAACTCTGAAAGTGAAAATGAAGTTTAAACCGTAATCCTACTTCTTAAAGTCCCTTGGGTTACAAAGGCAGATTGTGCACTATTTCCCATTCAGTCTGATTAAAAAAAATCACAATAGATTGACATCTTTTTCTTCTTTTAATGTTTTACAAATTTGGATTCCTAGAAGAATCTCAAATTCTTGGGGTTTTTTTATTTCTTTTGAATATTAGTATCTCCCATTCCCATCCTCCTCAGCTCTACATGTCACAAGAAAAAGGCCACGGTGGGACTCTCACCAGAACTACCTATGTAAGTAAAACTCAATAAAATTGTGGGAGGTAATGAGGTGATGTCTTCTCCTCAAAGCTCAGTGTCTCACCTGAGTAATCAAAATGAGACATTGCCATCAAAAACATGGGAACTATTTAATTCTTAATCAATTATCTACTGCATAATTTTAACCTTTTCCAGTGCCTCATTCAGCTAACACTGAAGATGCTTCGTTAGCAGATGTATTGTTCCTATGCCATCTCCAACAGAAATTGAACTTAAACCCAAGAAACTTAAGTGACATCAGACTTGTGTGTGAAAAGGTAATTTGTGCTGATCAGCCTCAAAGATTAATACAAATATGCATTGAAATGAGAAGTTTTAGGTTATTTACTATCAAAATAAATTTTTTTTAAAAAACCATAGATTTTTTTTTTTTATGAACTAAAGACTTTCTATCCTGAGTGGGAGATTGCAAGTAAAAATAAATCCATAGATAGAGAAGTTAAAGTGGGGGTGTTTAGTGGACAAACTGGAAATTAGAAGTAAGTGGTTGTCATTTCTGAAGAATGGTGCAAAAATTAAAATCTCTGCTTGCAAAATGATTGATCAACCAAAGCTTGGACGAGACCCTGAGAAACCCTGCATTTGAGGTCAGCGGGCTGTAGATGGAACTGTGTCCAGAATATGGCACTGAGGCTGCAGAGGGCAGCTTAAGGGCAGATGGGACTTCTCTAAGAGCTGAAGATAAGATTGTACATTATTTTATACGACATTATTGTCATTAAAGTTAATTTTAGGAAACTGGAGCATGTACAGATGTTTGGGAGCACGTGCTGGTGTCACCCCAAGCCTAGCAGGAGGTTAACTCCGTGGAGCAGCTGCCGCTCTCGGCTGTGGTTTGCCTGCGTGAGCCCTGCAAAGTTGCGGTCTCACTTCCCCAAATGACGAGGGTAAAACCGGAGCTGCACTTGGTTCAAAGTTAAAGCCTGGTGTAGGCACAGCTGCAGCGGCTGGGCTGGTGCGGAGCCACCTTCTGCCACCACATCCTCTGGACACGGTGCCGGGCCCGGCTGGGGCAGCCCAGGCTGGGGCAGCATGTGAGAGCCTGAGCCCGCACAGACCCAGGGGCGAGGAAGCACAAGGGACCTTTCGGAAGCTTCTCTAGAGGAAGATGGAGAACCCACTTCTTTTATTCCCCCAACTAAACATTTCTGCTTCGAAGGATAAACCCTATTACAAAGTCATGAAATCAGCGATTAAGGAAGAGCCACACAAGGCGAGCAAGCCTGGGTAAGTGTTCAGGTCATGCCGACCCTCTGAGTGTTCTGTTTACATGGAAGATTCTTCTAGCATAGCTTGAAGGGGTGAATTTGGGGCAGAGATGATTTTATTTTTGACATACATATGAGAACTCATGAACTGCAATCCTAGAAACTGTATGTGTAAAATATTAACTTTTTAAGAAGAGTTATCTCAAAGAACTCTTGGGTTTTTTGAGGACAAGAAACACACCAAATTAATGATCTAAAAATACTAAGAAAGAGAGGTTGCAAGAAGTTCTGAGAAATGTTTCTCTAAAGCCTGAATATGATCCGGGAAAGCTTTTTTCAAAAATTTCAAATGACAGGAAGCAATACTTCCTTTTTTCTTTGCGAAACATTAAAAGTAGAAGACCCTGAGTCAACTGTTTATGTTCTATAATGGGAAGTTCGGCCCCTTCATCTTTAAAATAAATTGAAAGGATGCTGAAAATGAAAGGGTTTCCATTTCTCTTTGCCAGTGCTTCATATGTAAATTTGTGCTAAGCTATGAAGAAAAACCCATTAATGTGAATAACATATGTAGAAATAACACCAACATTACTGTAAGTGAAAATAAGGACATCTATAATGCAGAAGCAGAAAATGCTTGAGAGGGAAAAACAAACTTTCAACAAGGTTTCTTGAAAAACTACTCCAATTCTGTTGTAGAGCTAAGCAGAAGAGAAATAGGCTGAGCCTGCTCCTGCAGAAACCTGAATTCCATGAACGTGATCATCTTAGCAAACCTGGAAACTTAACAAAAGCAGCAAGGTAAACATTGTAAAAGACTGAGTTGATGGGGATTCCTTCCAAGAAGTGCCTGTGTGACTCAGGATGTTTCCTGTACCTGTGTGTGGGCATTCAGACTGGGCAGAGAGAAAGTTTTTTAAAAGCTATCAATCTAACCCAATCATGCAAACACTACAGAATTATCTGGTACTCATCAGGGTAACTCACTAGGAGTGTTTTCACACCACTGGTCCCCATACACTTGGAGAGAGGTTTAAACCTTGAGCCAGCAGCCTTTGTATGAGTCCACTGACGTTATAGAGCAATAATTAACTCAGTCATGCAGCTTGCAGGAAAATCATGCAGCTCCTTCCAAAGCAGGTTTTCCAAAGATTTCTGGGATGTACAAATGCCGTATGTGTGTTAAATACTGAATACATTTAGTTCCTCAGTAACTGCAGTAATTGATTGAACACTTGTCTCCAAACCTCACTTTCTGATGCTTATACACTGGGGTGATATTGTCCCTGGTATTTACCATAAAGATGCAGGGTAAAATCTCAGGTTTACTGACTTCAGTAACAGTTTAATTCCTCACTGCAATGGAGTACCAAGATCTCACTGATACGTTAAGAATTGCATTTGTGGGTCCTGACTGAGAAGAAGGAACATGTAAAATTCTGCAACACCATGGCCTAAAAAATGTACTGGCCTTTTCTTTCCACCACAGATCACTCCAGAACACTTCAGTGCTTACCATACTCTTGTCTTGTTTCAGCAGTTCCCGCTTTTGGGACCAAGCTGCCTGCTTTGGCCAGAGGTGCTTCTACAAGCCCTTCTAGTTGTGAGCTCATGGTACAAGTCACCTAAGGGCCCAAACTCTGCTGTTAGAACCCATGGAAAAGTGGCTGGGGAGGGGCTATCTAAACACTTCCACCGGTGCATCTGGATAACCAGGCCATGTTTCTTGCTCACATTTTGAGATATCCGGGTTCCAGACATGCAAAACCATTCTAAGATTGCACCTATGAAGAGAAAGCAGAGCTGCCTGCATGCAGACAGTGTTGGGTGGCTCAAACAGCAGGTATCTAATACAAAGTACAGCCATTCACTGCATTCTTACAATCTGTGAAAAGGCACTTTTATAGCCATAGTAATTCTCTGAAGAATTTCCCCCTTTTAACAGACCATCACTTCCTCACTCAGCCTTCTGTCTTTTACCATCTTACTCTCAGCTGGTGCCCGACTAATAGAGATTTGACTGTTCTTGTATGGAAGAGAAACTTGTAGATTTTTTTCTGGTCTTTGTATATAGATTAGAGAGATGTGACAATTATATTTGTCAAAAATGGAAAGGAAAAAAAACCAAACAAAAAAAAAGAAAATTACTATTTTTCAAATAATAATGTGAGATAATAGTTTGAAATTTATTAAGTGATTTACTTAGCTTTCATGATTTCCATTTTTCACACAGGGTTACTAAAAAAAGTAGAAAGAGAATTTAATGAAACACTGCAGATGGAAATTGGGGTGATAGTAGAAAAGTTAATTAACCTGTTAGTTTAAAAATTAATCTTTGAATGTTAATCTGTTAGTTTAAAGTTTCTCCTCATATTTAGAAAGTGGCAAAGCTGAACAAATCTTGGTTTCTGTCTGTTATTTCACAAACTTGTTGCTGCACCCAGGTGTTGGGAGTCTGTGAGGCTACTGGGTTGTTGCAGATTCTGAAGGAAAAACAGAAACTCTCACTAGGATTTTCCAAACCCAACAAAGAACCTCTCCAGCATTCCATGCCTTTGTGGATTGAGTATGTGGTCTGAAGTCATAAGGCTTTATCTTTCACTATGACCAAAATAATTTGTGTAGCTACAGGATCCCGCAGTTGACACAGTTCAGAGCACTGTACTTTTTGTAATTCTCGTAAGTGATGAGCTCTGCAAGGGAGTGAGGTCTCATTCTTCCTGACTCCAGAATCCCCCTGCTTTACCAGCCTACGCTCATTTCCTGAATTTCATTTCTCCAGTGTTTGTACCTCTCCTCATGAACTGTTTTCCCCTCCCTAGTTAAAATTTTCATTCCTGCAAGCAATGACTTCATCTATGAAACATGTGACACCTATTAAAATAAAAAAAAAAAAAATCCTCCTTTTGAGTTCTGTGCAAACCCAGGGTCATTACTGGCTTAAATTCCTTCCCAGATAGATTGGAATTTCCTTTCATCTAAACTTCACGTGCCTATGGGTTTTGCCAAGGGAGCCCAAACTGTAAATCAGGCAACAGAACAGCAAGCCTTGATGAGGAAGCGGGATCATATTCCAGAAACGTTCAGTTCATAAGAAGCTGATCCGACCAACTAATCCTGGACCAGCTTACTGATACTTTCAGAGTACTGTGATCTGCCCTGGAATGAAAATGGTTCTAAACATTCATATCCACAAAGCAACTGATAAAAACTGACTTCACCTTCAGGCTGAAAACTTAAGTCCTAGTCCTAGCACGATACAGCTCACCTCCTGCTTACTTCAGTTCTGGTCTATTAAAAATCCAAGGACTGTCCAGGTGTGCATTCAGGCTCAATGTATACAACACCAAAATATAGGTTCTCCAAAATTGTGTTTACATGAATGAAGTGAGGTTTTTTGGGTTTTTTTTCCTTTCTTTGTTGTTTTCTAGGGCAGAATTTTTGAAATCAAAGTGAAATATGTGCAACTTGACATATTTGATGAAGAATTTGAGGAGTTTTGTAAATGAGGCACAGTGTCTCAGGATAACGTGACATTTGAAATGTTTGTGGAAAACAAACCAGACTGCATGAGCTGTTGCCTTGTAAGACTGACACCTAAACCATATTGCTACAATTTGGTCTTCAGGCTATAGAATTCTGCACATTTTGTTAAAAGCAGACTGTGGTAACTGCCTCAGAGTGAGCATATTAAAAACCACATCTCTGCACAAGTATCTCAAGTTTAAATAGCTGACAAGACCTGCTTCCCTTACGAGTTTTACCACACTATGTGATCTCAATTACCTTAAAGATTAGTAGGACAACACAAACACCACAGTGAAAAATCTCTACTCTGATGTTTGTATGAAAAGAGAAGTACAACTCTGCAGGAAAAAATGTCAGAAAATAATTAAAGCAAATGTTCCTGAAGACCCTAAGAGAATGATCTCCTTTAGTCATGGGATCTAATCAAAGGCTTTGTGAAACAGCCCTGAGCCACAATGGCAACACATAACGTATGTTACACAGCTTCCTAAATGCACAATATGAACAATTCTTCAAAACTCCTTTCTGTTTCTTAAGCAGTGTGTCTCCTGAAGAAGCAGTGAAATGGGGAGAGTCTTTTGACAAACTGCTTTCTGAGAAAGGTTAGTAGTTTTTTCTCTCTCCATGCAGACAGTTAGGATGGAAAATGGATGGTAAAGGATGAGAAATTATAAAACCCAGTTATGCCCTTAAATAGACATGACAGTAACCTAAACTAGGTATGATGGGTCATTTACAGCAGCATGTGTTCCTTGCTCTCCTCGTCTTCTCAGCTATTGCTTGCTGTCAACTTGTGAAAATAGTTCAAAATAATTTTTAAATTGGGTGTTTTATTGAACAAAGTAATATAGCAGACAGCAAAGGGTCCAACTTCAGTAAACAGGAACAATTAATCTGAATATTGCTCAGATATTCCTGACTGCATATGTTCTTTGTACTTAAGAAAAGACTTTGTCACTTCTGATACAGTTTGTTTCTAATCCAGTGACTGGATCCAAGCTCCAAGCTGGCCATCATTTGAGAGGCCCTGCTGCTCCCATAATTATCAAATGCACATATGTTCCTGCCTTCATTTTGGAAGGGCACACGTATGTTGCAGCTACAGTGCTGGACACTGTGTGCTTTTCAAATCTGTTCCCTGAACAGTTCACATCCACACAATTCCATTACTTCCACAGATGAAGTATCTTGGGAAAGAAAACATCCTCAGCATAACAACAGTAGGGTAAAGCAAACGATAAAGATGCTGAAAGCCATCTATTTTAAATTGCTGCTAGACAAGAGTTTACTTATAAGCAAAGATTCAAATAGTCTTTTGATCAACCTAAACGGATATTCAGCTGGAATAAAAAGTCAGTCACTTCCACATACATTCATGTGTTTTGCTTACTTCTCTTTCTAAATTTATGAGATCTTGGTAGTGTTTTTTTACTGATGCTGGGAATTCTGTAATGAGAGTTACAGGATCGTAATGGAAAAACTGCACTTACTTAAAAACCTTTATGTATTTTAAGATAATTATCTGCAACGTGGTATTATTCCAAGGGAGAAAAACATATTTTACTACCTTGCACAGACTGTTTGAAAAGAGTAACTGTCTGATAAGGATATAATTTTTAATGCAATTCAACTTTCACTTCTGTAGCTGGGCTGGATGCCTTCACAAAGTTCCTGAAAACTGAGTTCAGTGAGGAGAACATCGAGTTCTGGATAGCCTGTGAGGATTACAAGAAAAGCAAAAGTACACATGAACTTCTGCCAAAAGCCAAGACCATTTTTGAAACATTCATACAGAAAGATGCTCCAAAAGAGGTAAAGACATCCTTCATTACACACAGTGTTTGACACAACGAGGAAATTGTGTGCATCTGATGAAATCTGCTTTTAAGAAGTGCCTGCCCAGAAGCAGGTTCAAGACTTAATCATGCAGTCCCCTGACATAAGAAGACTGTACCATAAAAGTCAGAACCCTGGAAGGAGCATGGGCTTGTCTTGATTGACTCCCTCTCCCTTTTCCTTCCCTCCACCTCGAGTTGTGTATCCTTGGTATGTTACTGCCAGCACAAAAAGATGTTGATATGAATCCTCACCAACACAAAGGCCTTTTTGTAGTATCATAAGAGTGAAAAAAGTTCTCATATTTACAACTTCTTCAATTTACTGAAGTGTGTTAGAAAGGATTCATAAATGAACAAAAGGAATATTTTTTGCCTGCCCTAAGAAGGAGATGCACAGGTTGGGAGATTATGAACTTTTCAGTGAAATCACAAGCAGCCTCCTGAATAGGTATTTTGGACTTACAGTTTCCTGTAATTCTATCACGTTTGAGCAGATCAAATATGTCACTTGCCAATACCTGTATTATTTTTTTTATTTGCCAGAATAACAGAAGTTAAACACTAACTTCTGCTTCCTTGTAACGAGGGTGAAAAAGGTGTAATTCTCATTTTAGTGAAACGATTGCAAGGTGGTGCAGTTTCCACCTGCAATTCCCATAGATTACATTAGGATTCAGATCTGCTTTTCCTAGGAAATGCCCACTTTCAAGGACTTATGTCCCTTTTTAATTTCTTGCCCTGCTGTGTGCCTTTCGGGAGGAAGCAGCTGTGGACAGGTAACAAGTGCTGACACTGTCAGTACTTGAGATCGATGGAAGAAAAGAGATGAGCAGGAGGAAAGCTGAGGGGGAACAGGGCAGGGCAGTCACAGCAACCTAACAATTTCTTTCTCTGCCCTTCTTGAATTTGGTGCAGGCAGCGTGGGTGCTGTGGTTCGCCTTGGGCACTTGGCTTTGGTGTGACTTCCTTGGGTTCAGCTGACAGCTGAGACCACACAGCTCTGGGCTTGCACCTCTGCTCCGGCTCCTTGTCCAGCAGAACTCTTTTACACGCACATTTCTGAGCCTACAGTTCGATGGGATCAGAAAATCTTGGATGAGTGGACCCTTCTCTCATCACTAATTGCCCTTCAGCTCCTAGATCTAAACTATTTGTTCTAACTAGTTGTATGGAAATGACAGGTGCCTCTCAGGAAGGAAGAGAAAAGCACATTATAGAAGTCACTTTTTGACTGGGTCAAAATTTTATTGTGTATATTCTATCTTCTTTTTCAAAATAACATGTTTAAATCAGTGCCTGTCACTTTAATAAAATTCTCATACTATTGAATATTTCCCAGGATGAATGCAGCAGCATGTGGAATAAATAGCCATTTTGATATGCTTTTCCAATCTAAAGCCTCCAGAAACCCATTTCAATTTTTTTTTTCAATTTTATTAGAATTTTCTCGCCTTCTTACTACTCAAACTACACAGAAACCAGAAATTTTTAATATTCACTGGAATCATCTTTTTAGAACAAGTTCTACTTTAATCCTAAGTGAGAACTGGGGAGTTCTGTAACAGTCTGGTGTTGCAAAGCTGGGAAGCTGCAACTGCACAATGATCACTGTTAGAAAGTTACTTTTAGTCCAATATCAGAGTTTATCTTCTGTTTTACCAGTTTTCCATGGTACCAATGTTACATTTGTGGAGACTTTCTGAGAGCCACCACCGAATGTGAACACACCAATTCTGTGGTGCTGACACCCTGTTGTATGGGGGATTTGAGGTCCTCTTATCAGAAAACTCGTTCATCAATGTACGGTATCAGTGCTGTGGATAATAACAGAGGATATGCATGAATGTACATTAAACAAATACATTTTTTCTCCTTCTCCAGGTGAATTTGGACTTCCACACCAAAGAGGTCACAAGCCAGAACATTGGCCAGCCCCTCCCCACCACCTTTGATGCAGCACAGAACACAGTGTACAGGCTGATGGAGCAGGACAGCTACCCACGCTTCCTGAGATCTGATCCCTACTTGAACCTGGTGAAGGGGAGGAACCCCGCCCGTCCCACCCTTCGGAGACGCTCACGCTCCTTCACTGTCAATGATTTTCAGGGTGTACGGCCAGATTTTACTGTGTGGTAACACAGAAGCTCAGCCCTCACGAATCCCAGCTGCTGCAGCAACTTGTGTGTGTTTTAAAATCCGAATCCTCAGCAGGTCTAAATAAGTGGTAAAACAAAATAATATGCACTTACACCAGGTCAGAGTTCTGTAGCAGAATCTCACTTTCATAGAAAAGTAGGTAACATATTGGCAAGTCATATCATGCAAAGTTTTCATACAGTAATTTTCTTTTAAACTCAGGCAAAAGCTGTGATCAGATTTGTGGGGAAAATTTGAATTTCTTGCTTAAAAATGTCTCATAAAACTCGATTTGGTATTACCCAACACATATCCTGGGCCTGTACCATTTAGGCCAGAGTTTCATCGCAGTTAGCATCTCTGTACCCAGCCTTTGTATGTATTTATGTTTCTGCAGTATTTCCTACACTAAGCACAGAGAATTTGTGGTATTTTCTCGTACTGTAAAACACACAGGAACATTATTAAGTATAATGCAAAGTTACATGAATTTTAACTAAAGATGCTGCATAATTAAATGTATAATTAAAATGTAGCCATTGCGTATTTTAAGAGGAACATAAAAAATACTTATTTAATTTTTTTGGGGTACATTTTTCTTATTCCACGTCTGTTCTCTATTTTTAAGTTATGCTGTATATATTAGCTTTGGCATCAAATATTGTATTCTAATTTTTTGCAACTAAATGAGCAGCAACAAACGGCCAAGAAGGCTATTTTAACACGTGTATCCTTAAATACTAGGTCATGTCTATGTATATGTATATAAAATATTTCTACTTTTATTTATGAATAGTTGTGGTATACCAACTTTGTTACTAAACTTTGTCCTAAATTTTTTTCTGCCTTTTATTTTGAAAATTTATCTGAAAATTAAGAGCTCTTGGACTCAGGTGCAGTAACTTTCAGTGCTACTGGTCATTAATATACTCTCTATAGGTTTTAAAAGGGGAAGGAGAAATCTCCCTTTTTATTTCTTTACTATCAAAGACAGACATATATTTTTTATAGTCAGCACAAACAGTCATTCTGTCCTTTTCTTTCACAGTTGACACAGACATCCTTTGAAGCTTGGGGCAGTTCTTAAAATCTTAGATATTGGTTCAGTTTAGCAAGGGCTGCAGAATTTAGTTTTAACTGTGACTTCTGTATTAAGTTGCTTCTCATGGAATTTAAGCTTTCTTCCTTCCCCTCCCCTTTCTGTAAGTGATGAAGAAGAGGTGCACTTCCTGAGGATGGAACTTTGTGTTCATTGTTAATTCGGGGTGTATATGAACTGCTGGATCTTCAGGTTTCTCTGTCTGCTTTACTAACTTTCAATAAATCTGATCTGCTTAAAGAGTTGTCAGGATTTGATTTATGGTCAGTAATTGATGAGGAAGATGCGAAGACTTCACCTAAGGTTCAGTTCTAGCCGTAATCACTGCCACGTTAATGGAATTGTTACTGTGCACAGAGATCCAAACCCACCAGGAAATGCTGCTGAGCCACAATGGCCCAGAAACCATCTCCAAGCTCTTACCTTTGCCTGGGGAACAGAGAGGAAACACATTTGTAACTCTGATCTTTGCTGATTTATTCCATCATCCTCCCCTGATCTCAAAACACCAGGCACGTGCTCTTTCGGACAGTCAGAAGCTGGGCACAGGCATTTTCCACTGAAAGGATGGTCAGGCACTGGAATGTGTTGCCCAGGGAGGTGGTGGAGTCCCCATCTCTGGAAGAGTTCAAGAGGCCTGGCGGTGGTACTTGGGGGTACAGTTCAGGAGTGATTGTGGTGGGGGTAGGTTAATGGTTGGACTAGATCTTGAAGGTCCCTTCCATCCTTAAGGATTCTGTGATGAGGGAATCTCTAATATCAACAACAATGTCTGAATGCCCGTTCTCAGATATTTAAAATATGCATGTTCATGTGTCATGTATTAGGATCTTTGTCGGAGGAAGGGAACAGATTTGAGAACAGCCCCACCTGAGTGTTAACTGTGGGTTTGTTTCCACACGGATGTAAGGCTTCCACACTTGCAGCTAAATTCTGCCCGGGTGTGATTATGTCCCTTCATACCAGTGGAGAATTCATCTCTTGGATGGACTGCCATGAAGGACAGAAATGAAGAAGTACAAGTATTTCATACTGTTCCAAAATCCAACCACATGACAAATACAGTACCCCGAGTAAGACTTTTTCTTGCTAGCAAAAGCCCAGCTGTTAGTCAGAAGAGTCTGCAATGATAAATAGAAGTCAGCAGGCGCCCTTTATTCCATTTCACAGACACATGGAAAATTTTGCTTATCTCCAGGGAGGCCTTCCTCAAAGCCATCAGTCTGCGGTACTGACAGTGCTAGTCCCTCTTACAAGTTTTATAATGAAAACAAACAAATAAGATATTCCTGGTAGCTATTTATGCATGTGTGTTTTCCAAAGATAATTATGAACCCTAGCTGAATTTATAGCAGACTAATGCCATGGGAACCACTGCAAAAAGAAAGTCAAGATAAACTCAGAGAGAGGAAGGCAAAGGACACAAAGATAAAACAAAGTGACATAATTATCTGGCAAAAGGTTTTTTCTAGAAGAGACTCCTTTTAGTGAGCGCAAATGAGCACTCTAGTATTTAGTGCTCTACTGCAGCCCTGGAAGATGAACTAGGCATGGACTCAGTACAAGTCTGTGATGCTGTTCCAGCATTGGTCAGACTCAGGGCTGGCTGTACACAGATGTATTTACAGGACAAACCTTTGGGTAGTACCAGAGAACACAGTCATGCTTCTCTAGTTTTGGCAGAATCAGTGCCACAGTTATGCAAATCTTGTCGTTGAGCTGCCCTAATGCAAATAATACGTATACAAAGCCTGTTGGGCAAGTATTTTTGTTGGGGATTGTTTTATGTAGCAGCTTTTTATATTTATATGTGCCATTCAGTGTTCAGGAAGAGCTCCCAAAATATTCCTCCTGCCAAGAAAATAATTTACCCCACACAAACACTGCACTTTACTCCTCACATAGGTGAAGTCTCAAGACACAATGTATGAGGGAAACAATCTGCTGACTTGTGTGGCACAAAGGTTTGTCTCCGGTTTCAATACTTCAGTCTAATTAGATGGTTTAAAGTGGCTGAAATCTGCTGTCTTTGTTTAACTTAAGGGAGGTGGAAATACACATGACCACATATCTTCTTCAGGCTGTGGATTTGTTGCTGAACAAAAGAGAGCTTGATTGATTTTTCAACTGACAAGAAGCAAGAATGAAATCTAAGATAAAGAATCTCAGAGAAGAAGACAGATTTCCATCTTCCAGTGAAGCAGGCAATCAATAACATGCCTTTACATGCTACAACTTTTAAGTGACTCACAAACAGCAGATCATTTTCCTCTCCTTTTGCCCCCAGCTGCTCAGCCTGCCTTAATTAGCTACTGCTTTGAATGCAGTTCCCTCTCCTTTCCACACATGCTGCCAAAGACCTCAACTGAGAAAAAAATTGCAGAAAATCATCTTGCTCTCATCAGTGATTCATATGCTCATGAACTTACGCCTTGCTCAGCTGCTTATCCCAGATCCCACTCTGTTCTTTGCATTTTAGTCAAATGCCTCAATCAAATGCCCTTCGAGCTCCTGTGTGGCTCTGTGCCAAAGACAAAAATGTATTTCCTCTATCTACCACCCAAGCTTGCTTCCATTTTTACTTTTTTCCCTGCTAATGTGTTGCTATCTTCCATTTGTTGTACTCTGATCACTTAGGGCTGGTCTCATAAAAGCTCCCTCTGATTTTATACCAAAGCTTTTCTCTCTCCTTTCCTAAATGGAATTTGTTTGCGTAACCTCCTCCTAATTCTCCCTTACGCATTACAGGAAATTATCTGGACTCCAAGATTTACAATCTAGCCTCTACCATTGCTTTCTCAGTGAAAGGTAACTAAAATTAACTAGCAAGAAACACAATCCTACAGCAGCCATTTGTGATTTTTCAAACAGGACAGAAGATAAGGCTGAAGCCTGAAAAAGAACAACCCTGAACTCTCATTTCTTCACCATAAAATTTGCTCATAATTCAGACACTCTTGTTTCTTCACAATTTCCTGGTCTCATTTTAATTTTCTGCAGCTAATGGTATTCCAGTTTTTCCTGGTTGCACATTTTCTTGAGAATTGTTTCCAGTTCTTGTCCAATGTAGGTTTGTGATTGTATGGTACTTGGAAATCCTGTATACGAGGAGCCCAGAGAGCTGTAAAATATTTTGACAGATTCTTCTTGAAATCTAAACATTTCACCTGAAGGGCACAGTTTGCTTGGGTGGAAAATAACAGCTCATTTTCTTATGCAAAACAACACTCTGGCACACTGGAGACACAGAGTTATTCACATGGAAAAATATCAATTATTTTGTGAGTTGCCCATGCTGTGCAGTGCTGTGGGAAGGTGGGCATTTACATAGTGCTGTGATTAAGGTATATTTGCATCCCCGTGTGACAGGCACTTCCATGTCCTTAGGATGCCAGCAGTGCTTGGATCATACTGCCTTCTCCCAACATAAGGGATGCACTCGGGTCTCCGTGGGTTTCGATTGCTTGGGGCAGCAGAACGGTGACTTTTTGTTCTGCTGAGGTTATCTTGTACAGGACAGCACTTCCCAAGCAAATCTTGGCAAGGAATGGAATTAACAGAGGCCAGGTGCTGAAGAGCATTAACACACTGAACCTGACCCAGGGGAACACCAACACCTCCATTGGAGAGTGTGAGCTCTTCTCACTTGGTGCTCAGGTGAGTACAAGGCAGCCCTTTTAGGAACATACATAAAAGGAAATTATTTCTTTGGTTAATAAACCAATGGTTTGAACATGTACTATTGCTTTAGACTGTCTCTTGTGATTAGTGTCTAGGTCAGAGGAACAAGAAATGACAGGCCTTACGCCCCTCAACAGCCAAGAGCTTTTCATAAAGGAAGGTAACTCAGCAAAATTAATGCCTAAAGATAGTTAAAGAATAAAAGGTGAGCATCAGTAAAAGTCAAGCTGTGAGCCTAAAAGTTCTGAAGATTTAAATATTTAATAAATCAGTGGTCCTTAGCAAGTAATATTGGCAAAGTTGGGAATATTTAGTCAGATCCACATTCCCTTTCCCACAGTTCTAGCTCTCCCGTGTCACCAAAGGCAGAGGACTCAAAAATCCATAGCTCAGTCCTGAAAGTTACTGAAATGTTAAGCCAGAAGCCTGACAGATAAAGTGAAAAATACCCTGCAATTAGCTGAGCAGGTAAGGGCCTGAGTGACTCTGCAAGTCCAGTCCCAGCTGCGAGTGAACTGGAGCTGAAACTGTGTGTGTCTGCTGGGTCCAGCAGTGCCAGCTGGGCCCAGATTCACAAAAAGTTTAGCACTAATTCTACGTGCAGTTTCCAGCCCATCTCTACTATGTATTCATATTTCCTTTTGTTTGCTTGATACTGCTTATTATGAATAGCCAACACACTTGCACAAGCAGCTGATGCATTTGTTTCAATAGTAAGATCACTTTTTCTCCTTTTGACATTTCAGTGAAATATCAGAGTTTCTTTCCAGACACTTCTAAGTTCCAAGTAGAAGAAGTACAAAGAACCAGCTGATTTCTATGGGAAGAAGTGGCTGTGCCTAACTTTGGTTAGCGAACTTATTGTTATTGCCCCAGTACAAATATCACAACTCTGTTACTTGCTGTGTACCTGAAATATTTTCAGCTTTTGTAGACTGAGCACTCACTGACAGAACGTTGTACAGGGATGAGAATCCCTTATAGCTTCTTTGTGGTTTCGTGAATTGTGAGCAGTACCCCACAAAATGCAAAAGCAATCAGACTGCACCCATCCAGTTATTGTGTGTGCTAGAATATTCCTGTTTTTTAACAGAGTTCTGCGCCTGCTAAGACTGACTTGAAAAATATCCATCAGCCCTGAAAAATCTGTAAGAGATGTTCATGTCTGCATCATTCAGACATGAAGCTATTAGATAGAAATTTTAAAAATGCATGTGTGGCACTATTTGGGATTTTGTTTTGAAATAAATGTGTATCATCTGATCATATTGAGAAAAAACAGCCACATATCCTGCAACCCTCCCTCTCATAGCCAAATTAAGTTAATTTACCATCACAGTTCTAAGGCTGGTAAATAGTAGAACCTCTGGGACTAGACACAGGGTAAACATTGAGAAACGAATAAAGCCAGCCAAGAATTACAAGTTGCCTAATTTAGTGTCACCTCTGTCCTCACAAATGCACTGACTTTTGTGGCATGACACTTAGAAAATTCAGGTTGTAGCTATTTACACTCTGCCAGGCCAGAAGCTCTACAGATAAATATTCCTTGGATTTCGTATTATGTTTATTCCCTTTTACCAAAGCTCAAACCAGGGATTGAATCAGGCACAAAGGATTTGATGTGAATGCAGATGCTGAAAGTTTTCTCCCCACCTGTAAGATGCTGAAGTTAGTCTCACTAGCACAATGCATGAAAGGCTTTTGGCCCTGTCTGGCACACAGTATGTACTCCGGAAATAAGAGAAAATAACCACTTAAGCAAAATAAGAATCACGGCAGAAAATCAGGATGCTAATTAACATTTCTGTTCTTCTGCTATAATCTTTGGAAGCAAGCAGATGCAAAGCTAAGGAATTACAGAAACTATTTGAATTTTGCTGCCAGGAATCTTTTTTAGTAATAGGTGGGAGTGAAAGGGTTAACTTGGGTCATAATTTCTGGTTTTCTACTAACAAAGACAACAATTTAAAATAATCTCATAAATATATGAAGCTCTATCTTCAAAGTACAGAGGAATAAGGAAGGCAAAATATTCTACTGGGAGACTGTAAAAAACATTTGTGAAACCTTGTTCTGGTTTTCAGCCTGAATTTGTTCACTGGCTGTTTATATACATTTTTCCTTTTGTCAATATAACCATTATGCTAAAATAATTTTTTTTTCTCACCGGGCTACCTCTCTGTATTCAGAGGTCAATCATAGCTCCACTCCGCTTTCGTCTTAGAGACAAACTGGTCTCTTGTTCTTCTCCTGCAAGACAGTTCAATTCTCCTGCTTGTCCCAGTAATGCACCTTTCCATATCTGTTTCCATCTGATTTCATCTTTCTGGAGCACAATTGACCAGATTCACTGGTTTTTCATCCCATGTGAAGTTCATCAAATAGATTGGCCTGAAACTTCTTTTACAGACCTACAAAAGGTAAGGATAAGGAATAACCTCTTACCACTGCTAAGGGTGAAACATGGCATGTGGTGCTTGGGTTTTTCTTTCTGGCCTTAGGAGACAGACATGGCTAAAATAAGAAAGATGTTCTCAGGCAGGCAGCAGGCAGTTTTGTTCATGACTGTACCATAGAGGAAAATCAAATGGGACCTAAACTCCTAAGACCGCTCTACTAGGTGTAAAATATTTTAACTGAGAAGACAAAAATCGCTTGGTCTGCAAGATGGGATCCCAGTTCCTGAACCACTGGAAGTTTATGTCGAGTGGAGACACTGAGAACCGGGAATCTGGGTAATGTGAGTAAAGGATTTGGCCTCGGGACAAGATTTGGAGGGAGGCAAGAAATCAATCAGTAAGCCTGCTTGTTCAGGAGAGTGAGGGACAGCAAGGGTTATACAGAGGAAGCAGAGACCTGGGGTTGAAATAACAATTATCAAGAGAAGAGACAAATTAAATAGACTTGCACCTGACTACAATCACTTTTCAGGCAGTTCTAGAGAGCAATGGGTTCCTCTCTGGGGCTTTTCTCCAGGCTAAACACCCCCAGCTCCCTCAGCTGCTCCTCACCAGACCTGTGCTCCAGCCCCTTCACCATGTGTTGCCCTTCTCTGGCCTTGCTCCACCACCCGTGACCCTGGGCAGGAATGTGTTGCCATTGCCCCCAGTCCCTTTGTGTTATGGCCACTGTTAGGTGTGAATGGCACTGTTGAAAAATAGGCCATGTTTTTGAAAGAAATAATTTTAAAGAAAATGTTAAAAACATTTTGTCAATGTGCGCTGTCCTGTTTGGTTATTCATGTGCTAACTGTATTGTTCCTGCTGTCACATTACCTTCAGCTTGAAGATCAGTCAGAAAAAGAAACTCTGCCTTCCCCGTGACAGTCAGACAAACACACAGTGGAACAAAAAATGCCAGTGAAGTGAGTTGCTGTTTATGGCTATTTTAATCATAGGAGATTTATGTGGCCGGATGACCAAGTTTAAATAATCTGTACAGCTTTATTTTCCTTCCCCCTTTGAAAGGGACACGACTATTTTGATTCCTTGTTTTCAATTCTGCTTGTCATTCCCATTCAATAAATCCCACATGGTCAGTGAGATCATTCTCTGAGTGGTGAGTAAATATTAAAACTACTAATATTGCCCATAAGAACAAGAAGCAAAACCGTCTGGTTTATCCTGATCCTTCATTTTGCTTTTTTGCTTGACAAGAAAGATAAATACTAATAAAATCCAGAAAATTTGTTATGTATTTGATAAAAGTTTCCTATTGTTTCTAAAACAAAGTCCCTGCTAATTAATTCCATCATCACATGATGTCCCACAAAGTACAACATAATGCTATGTTTAGTTTTCATTTGTGTTTTCACAGACTTACTATATTTGCACTCCAGTTTCCCTCATGTATGTGTTTATACGTACTTACAAATACGCACAATTTTTTTCTTGTTTAAATGTAATTTTTGAACTCTGGATACAAGTAAATTAAGAGCTACAAAAAAGTTTGCTTGTTTAAGGTGTTGCTGCCACTATCCCTTGTAATAATTATTACTACAGCCACGTAATATCCTAACGCTGTCATATAATCTCTTCATAAATTTGCAATAAGAAAATACCATTACTGATGATGCGGAGAAGTGGCTGTGGAACACGGCTCTCGAACCAACCTGTACAATTCAGAGAGCAGGATTTTGATAGCTGAGCTCTCAGAGCCCCCTCAGGAACATCAAATATTTTTTACAGAATTCGAGAGTGCTTGGGATTTTTTTGTGTTGAGTTTTTTTTTTAAGAAAACTGTCAGTATTTTATAGAGAACAAAGTGTTTGCCCTCATGACTAGCAGAAGCCTACAGCAAGTTGCAGAGGAAGAGCCAAAACTATGAATTTACTCAGTTATTTATACCACTGAGAAGCTGGTATGAGGCCCATGTTTCTTACTAGTGTTAGCATGATAACATTTTAGATAATTCCAGTCATTCCAAGCAAAAACTGTCATAGAAATTAACGCTTAATCCTTTTGAACTCGAGAAGAAATTCAGCACATGCTCTAGAACATTCCTGTCTCTCCGATGCTTTATTAGTGCTCCACCAGCTGCAAGCATTACGAGTATTTCCAGGATGAATAATCAAGTCAGCAGTCTCACATATTTCTGTTATTTAGCATGTAGGGTAGGAGGACTGGCTCACCCTATCTCCCAAGCAGCCACCCCAGGCTGCACAGGGCAAAGACCACAATGCTATTTTCAAGGGTAGCTGTTGTTTCCACAGGTCAAATGCTGGGGAAACCATGGCCTGGTCTGAGTCTGTGGATACAGTCCTAGCTGACAAAGGTAAGAAGTGACGGGAAAATAGATGTGTTTTAAAAATATGTGTCACCCCAGTTGCCAAACATTTCTGCCAGGTTTTCACACTGCTCTCCAGTTCAGCTCCCCATGTGCACTGAACCAGCCAGAGCTGCTGTCCTGAAAGGTTTGTGCAAGCTGCGAATACAATATTCCTTCTGGCCAGCGCTCAAGGGCAGGCAGAAATGCTCTGAAATAGTTTTTATTAAGGTAACTGCTAAATTCCCCTTGAAACGTTTTCATTTTTCATATTTGTTTTACATAAAAAACCCACAAACGTTTTCTTAGGTATTCCTGTTCCAAAGAAATACGCGTGCTGTGCAGTGACTTCCGGTCAAACAAAAAATGACATCTCTAAAGTCACTTCTCCTATAAATACCATTTCTACATACCTGACACCACAAACCACATGCAGCTTGGAGATTTCTTTGCCCCTGCCCCATTTCCCTGCAGCAGCACTGTGGCCTGGACCCTGGGGTGCCTCCACACTGTTCCTGGATAGCATTAACTTGACTAACACAATTAAATTTGGGTACTGTCAGCTTTCTTTACTCAGAGCTTGTGATTTGGATTAATTTTAAAACAGTTTCTTCCAAAAAAACCTTTATTTGTTTCATTTTTTTCCTCTTCAAAGTGAAAAAAAAATAAAAAGGGGAACAAAGAAGTAACAACAAGTCCATCTTTTGTCCAAGTTTTAATCTTTCCCTGCAAGGAGATGGAAGCACCGTTTAGGCAGGGAACCTCAGCTGTGCAGGGAGCACACCAGCACAGTGTGACCTACGTTTCTGCTTGCTTCTTAACCCAGGGGTCAGCCTCAAATCTTTGATTTCCTGGCCACGACAAATCCTCCTGAAGACCAAAATCTCCAGGATCCCCTTTTAACAAATGTGTCAGTGCTAAAGGGACCAAACCACAGCAGGCAGCTGTTGGGAGCAATCCTTGGTTGGCAACTCATTGAAAAACTCTCTCAGTTCCCTTATCAGCACTGTGATTTTATCTCCTCTTTATTTGCCCTGCAGCAGCTTCTCAAACCTGGCTGGTGGCTGATATGCAAACCAGTGGCAGATACATAGGTTACATTACATATATACAGCATAAATATACACACACACACACGTGTGTGTATGCACACGTATAAATTGCACTGGTCTTTCAATTTTCCTCCACCCACCATCTCACGCATTTTCCCCAGAGGGCCTGGCAGCTTTTCGGACATTTTTGAAGTCAGAGTTCAGCGAGGAGAATGTGGAGTTCTGGCTGGCCTGCGAGGACTTCAAGAAAACCAAATCCTCCACCAAGATTGCCTCAAAAGCCCGAAAGATTTATTCTGACTTTATACAAGCTGATGCTCCAAAGGAGGTAGAGTGTTTTCTGTGTGTGCTTTGGGTACTGAGGATAGGGATGAAGTGGAAAGTTCAGATCCAGACCTCAAGGAATGACAGAAAACACAATTCCACCTGGCTGTAACTCCCATTTTCATGTCCATTATTTACCAGGTAGGAAACATTTTGTGGAACTCTGTGAAGCAAAGACATTATGGTTTACACTTTCCATTCTTCACACTGGGAATAAGTCTACCTCACCTTCTGAAATTTCTACCTGACGTTTTAAGGAAATTTATATTCAAAATAATTTGTTTTATCTAACCCTTTTTTGTAATGCAGTAAGCAACATTTCTTCTGTATTTTAGTTACCATAGTATTGGTAGGTTTATGATTGCATTTGTTCTTTTCTATAGGTATTTTTGACATGATGAGAATGCAAAAATTTCCATCATAGAGTTCAATTTTATCATTATTTCAAAAAGGCTTACTGTGAAAGAAAAAATTGTTTATTAATCACTATTCGCTTTCTGCACCTCAAACTTTAACACTAACGTTTTTGCCTTTGCTAACAAGAGTGCTTTAAACGTCCCATGTCTTACACATGATTGAAATCTATTTTATTACTGTTAAGAACCAAAAAATCCTTACAAAATACATAGGGCCGAAATCTAAAATGATGCTGAGTACCTTCACTTTTAATTTACTCTTCGATAATATGTACTTTTTAAGATTTGGTTTGGCAGAAAGATGAGATAATCAAAAGCAAGTTTTTCCCTTTTTCTTTTCAGTGATGCCATCTTTTTAAGAGCCAAATAAAATGAAGAATTCAGTCTGCTAGAAAAGGAAGGGATGAGCTTCCCGTTTATTTGCATCAGTTGGGTTACTTGGCAGGAGATTCAAATGCAGACTGTGTCCTGTGCACAAACAGACCTCAGCTTTCCAATCAAACTGACACTGGTTTCATGCTCCTTTCTTCCTACAGATTAATATTGACTTTCACACCAAAAACGACATCTCTGAGAACATCTCTGAGCCCACCCTCAGCTGCTTTGATGCTGCTCAGAGGTCAATCTACAGCCTCATGGCAAAGGACTCTTTCCCAAGGTTTCTGAGGTCAGAAGAGTACAAGGAACTGGTAAAGAAGCACCAGGACACAAATCAGAAGAGATGGCTCCCGTTTCTGTGAGGAAAAACACCCGAGGTTTTAGGAATTGACAGTGCCTCCCGCCGCAATTCAGTACAGATAATTATTAATTATTGAAGTTATTGCAGAAGCCACATTCCAGAATTGCCTGTGCGAGCTTGTTTTTAAGTACAAAATGCACATGATACTTTCTAACAGCAGTAGAGAAATATTCAGGTAGCAGGATGGAATATGCTAGACACTTGAGCTAATAAATAACCCTCCTAATAAAAAAGTTTGCCATTCTTATTTTTTTCCAGTGTTTGCTTCATTTTTCAAAGAGATTTGACATTTTAAAGCAGAATGTTTTGGTTTTCTTGTTTGCTGTTGATTCCTCTTTAGAAGTATGGCCTCAAAAATAAATCCCTTTCAGGGGACTTGAATACGTTTACTCTTTCATTTGTCATCTTATTTGTAGCTTGCAAAAAATTTTAAATCTTCTTTTAAACAGGTTTTATACTAATTCAAACCAGGAGAAGTAGAAATATGGTCGATAACACAACATGATAATATTTAATAAATAGGCAGCTGCTTTATAATGAATGTTCTTGGCATTCAGAGCAGATTAATGTTTCATAATACAGCTGTCTTCAATAAGAAGGTCTCCAATTTTCTTTGTCTTAATTTAATTTTTTATTGAAAAGTCTCATTTATTAATTGCATAGGCGTTTTGGAAAAAAACCACAACTAAGTCTTCCTTTGTACATTTTCAATTAATTCATTTTCTGTGCTTTTCCAAATATATCAGTGGTACTGTCCCCATGTACTCATGAAGAAATAATTTCATTAATTGTTACCAATGAAATTCATTTACTAATTTCATTTCAATAAAATACAGACAAGCAGAAAAGCAGGCATAAGAAACAGTTTTAGGCTGTAACGTAAACATGTAAATCAGGATTTGGTCATGGTGTTATCTTTCAACCGGCAAGATATGATTGGAACCTGCAATCTTCAGGGGTCTACAGATGCACACACTGATCAAATTCACTGCTCTTAGAGGATTTATTGCATGTATTTAGATGAATGGAGGAGCTGTGTCACGGTATCGAAGCAAAAATATTTTAAACAGGGAAGAAATAATCTTTGCTATGGAAAAAATTCTAAATACAAGAGACAGCAGTAAGATTTTTCAAGGCGAAAAAAAGAATCTTTAATTTGAATTTGATGCTTTTGAGCTGCTCTAAATCTCCAGGAATCTTTCCCTGTTTTGAGCTCTGCTCATACCTTCTACATACCACCACATCCTCTGTGCAAGATATCCTTTCTATTTTATCAAACTACAGCAAGGAACCAGTTCGTTTAGACCATAAAGGATATTAAGTAGCCTGAAAGCCTGAATACAGAGCCTTCAGTTGTGAATTGAGGTTAAAATCCTGCCACATCTTCAGCAGGTAGGGCGAAAAATATCTATTCTTTGATACCCAACTCCTACTCTATCACCTAGTTCTAATTTTTGCTGTCTGCATTTCTTTTTCTTTTCTTTTTTCTGCCCCAGTACTGGTGGTTAGCAGAGAAATGAACACGACGGCTGAGGTTAAGCTACAAGGAGGATGTGGGTTCCTCTTGCCATCCCACAGCTGCCACTCATCTCGCAGCAACATTTCAGGGGAAAATTGCCACTTCTGCCTGCGGTGCAGCCTCGGGGCCTCTCTGCACCCGGGGATTTCTGCTGGCTGAAGTCACAGCGCAGGCAGCAGCCAGGAGTGCCGAAATTATGTCGTTTACTCAAAAGTGTAGCAAGTCATTTGCCCTCCCTACAAACCCGATTCTCTTTTTCAGAACGGCAAATTCCCGCGTAAGGGAAGAAGTGGGATCACACCATCTTTCAGGGCAGATGCAGATGCCCTGCATCTAGCAGGGCAAAGTAGACACCCAAAATTTCTGTGCTACCAATCGTTTGGGACCTAAGGATAAAAAAGCACCTTGAAAACAGAGGAGTGGTTGTGAAATCTCACAATTCTCTCTGTGCCCTTATAAATTTTCACTCTTCTGGCTTTACCCCATTGCAGACAGAAAGAGAAAGTGCCAGAATGAGGGCTGCCAGGGAGTTCCACTTCCTGGCCATTTGAAAACACAGCTTGAGGAGAAGTTAGAAGCACATATAAAATAGTCAAACATGATAAAATAATGTGTGCTGTTATTCTGATAACTGCAAAAAACAGTATCAGGAAGCATCATGTCCACATGATGTCTGGCTGATTCTCTGTTATCAACAGCACAGTTATTGTCAAAGGGGGTGATAATTCTTAACATTTTCACATATGACGATAATTCTAATAATTACAGAGTAAAGAATCATGAATTATTTTAACATATTTTCAATTAATTTAGAATGTTTTTAAGACAAATGTACAGAAATGACACTTTTAAGAGTTATCCCTGACTCAAGAGTGAATTAACAGTACTAATTCTTTCATAACCTCTTAATGGAAACTTTGTTACTTCTAATTGAAAAAGTTAATTAAACTTTTGCTGTTCATCAAGCCTGTCAACATTTTTATTAATCTGTTTCAGATGCTAAATATGAGATGAAACTTGTCAGAATTGAAATAAATGATCACTATACATCCAATATATCCAAAAGTAATTTGATTGCCATTCACAAGTAATTTTTCAAACCCTCAGGGCACTGTCTGCCTATGTCGTATGCAATTAAACAAAAGCATATTGACATGGTTTGGAGTTTACCAATCAAATTTCTGAAAACTTATGTAATATAACTTATAATTTAAGCATTAAAAAAGATCTGTTTCAGAAAGTGTTTGAAAACACCCAGATGTGAAAGACGGGAGGCAGTAGTCTCTATTTCTTTTTATTTCGTAGGTCTAAAACTGCTGCTTCATACTCCTACATCACCAAAAAAAGGTCACAGCTTAGCATCCAAGCTCTGATAATCTGATTTAGGAAAAGGCCAAGCACTGAAGTGTGATTTAGAGGATTTAGATTGAACTTTGCCAAAAAGACTCAATCTTGTTCAGCTCAAAAAGATTTACCAAAAAGTCCTACCAAATAGAAATGAGAATAAAAAACGCAAAGTGAATACCACATATTAAAAAAAAAATCCCAGTTTCTTTGTGCAGTGCCAATCCTAAAGCTCCAGCAGCATCTAGACTCAGAGATCCCACCACACCCGTCATGCTTACACCGTGACAGGACTGTTCCAGGTTTAAAATCAAAGGCATATAGTCTATGTTTTCATTCTATTTATATATTTCATATTTATAAAATACACATAGAAAAATAAGAGGCATGTACTTAGATAATAAATGCAAATTAGTCCTCAACACAGGACTGTTATCAGGACTGTTCTGCAGCCCAGGAACTCAAATTAAAGGCAGCCAGGCACATTTTCAGTCACAGACAGGATTATGTGAGACTGCTCTGTATGTCTTGTCAAAGGTTTGTTAAATTCAGTGCATTTCTGTAAACGTTGGAGATGAAAACTCACTATTTTCTCTTTTGTCAGAAAATTCTCTGCTAACACTGCAATGCAAAAACATACTTGAACAGACACACATAATTACAGGCTTTCCACAAGAACCTAAGGAAGCCAGTACGAGCTCTCAATGCAAACAAAAAAGATCAGAAGGTGGAATTCCTGGAGCAGAGTCTACTGCTAAATGAGACAACCATCACTCCAAGAACCTACATAACCTGTGAAGAGGATTTTCAATGAGCCATTTTCAGTGCAAGGCTCTCCTGAGGTGTTTGGACTGATGTCAGAGCGCTGGGACCTGTCCCCATGGCTCACCAACACCTTGCTCATCCTCTTCCTCCCTTAGCTCTCCAGTGGGAAAACGGCCATTCTCACACCACCCTTACTCTCTATGTATAAAGCTCTCTCTTGGTGAGACGTCTGTGGGTGATTCTTGACCCAGTTCAGCTCTTTTAGAGGATACAGCTTTTGAAATTAACTTCAGTCATGGAAAGAGGTAGAAACAGCTTCAACAACTGCTGCAATTTGTCCAAACACGAACGATACCGGTGTGGTCAAACCATTCCAGTGAGCAGCAGTCACAAAACATCCACTTTGACAACTTCCCTACGTGTGCATATCAAAGATGCCTCGTGACTTCTTGGTTTTTATCTTCCCTCTACACCATCTTTAGGGATGCTCCAGCTTGTGAGAAATCGTGTGAATGATGGTCCATGAGCCAGTGGAAGGGGCCCTGCTCACCTCTGTGGGGGTTAGACCAGACACAAGATAATACAATCCAGCCTGAACTAGACATACAAAAGTTCCAGGAATTCTGAAGACTACACGCCAAAATGAACCATTTTTTACTAAAGAAACTCCCTGGATTTTGGGGGCGAATAGCTGCTACATCTAGACTTTGCTGCTATGTCTAAGAAAAGGAAACTTACCACATATAGTTTGACTCCTGCAAAAGAGAGGCAGGGAAATTGAATTAATGAAACCACTGTAATATCTTTATTTCTGGATGATAATTGCACTCTGCAGTGCTGGTGGAATTTTAAAGCACATTATGGATCTGAAATTGAAGCATGTTTTCTGCCTTTTGGTTTACTGAAAAACAAGGAAGGGAAAAAAACCCGAAGAGAGGCGTTGTCACAGTTGTTGACACCAATTAAAGGTCTCATGTAACTCAAGCAGCAGCCTGTGCTCATTAAGAAAAAACGAAACTGAGTAATTAAAAAGAGATCCTCATGCATATTCACCTTCATTCAGTAAATAGAGCGCTGCCTAGGAACGGTAATTGTTTGATATGGCAATTCTGAATTAATTTGAAATACTTATTTAGTAACAGAAAGTGTTTTGGCGAACTGACAAGTGGCGCTAAAATTGACACTGAAAGCTCTACTTTAAGTATTCTGAAGCTGCTCATTTTGAGAAAAAACACACCCCAGGAAAGTTTCTTTTCCATTTATTCCCCAGCTTTTCAACTTCTATAATATTAGGTCCTGGAAATTAGACTCAGTGTATTATTACATATTTCAAAGGAGGCCCTGGACGCTTTGATCCTTAGTAAGAAAAATGAGTCAATACTAGATCAAATGCTTCCCTACTTTATTTTTTTTATATTGTTGCTATGGTTTCTAGCTGCAATGTCATAATTTCTCTGTACTAAAAGAGACATTGCCTTTTAAATTTTTTTCCCCTATATTGCATGGGTTAGGTTATTTGCATATAAAATGAGTAGAGCTGGATTTGTCTCTCAATCCATATCTGTTTCCATTTAGGTTTGCAAGGAGGTTATTTTTACTTCTATGAATAGTTTCCCTACTATGCATAACAGTCCTGGAAAGACAAACAAAAGCGAGTACTCAGTAAAAACTTCAGGGAAAACATTTTTTTCCTAATACAGTGGTTATAACTTATAGGCTCATAAACCAGGGAAGAAGAGGAGGAGGGGAATCCATAAATAAATTGTTTCCTGAATAATTTCAAATATGTTGTGCTTCTAAATACTATGTTTTTGTAGAGAGAGTAGAAGAAATAATGATGTTAAATTATTTGGCATTTTGGACAAAAAAACGCGTTTCAGAAACCCCTCCATGACTTCAACTGCATGGCAAATACAGCAAGACAGGATACAGGGAGATTTCCCAGCCCAGCCTTCCACGCTGGTCAATCACCCCAAGGCTAAGATGCAGTGGATTCATCTTTCAATTCTTAACTAAATTCCAGCAGCAAAAAGACTTTTATTAAAATGCATTATTTTTCATCCCTCCTAGATACAGAATAACTGTACTGCATTAACTACAGGCTGAGAGTCCTTAGCCTTTAAACCACCACCACACATAAACAATGTTATTAATCGTTATTCTCAGCTGGTTATAGATATTTCTGCCACTAATCTTGGGAAATACCCAGGGCTCAAGGGGCATTTACTTCCAAATAGATTATGTAAAATATAAGGAACGTGAAGAAGTATAAATACCACAAACTCAAGAAAGCTCGTTCTTCACATCACAGAACAGGGGAAGCTCCTTTGAAAGGCTGAACTAGTTTGTTATTTAAAACATTAAATCCAATAGAGAAGATGCATAGGCAAATGCAGGCTGAATGCGCTGACAACAGAGAAACTCTGAAATGCTCTTGACACCGTGAGGTGACATCACACAAACGAGAGGATGTCAGCCCATGGCATTTTACCTGGTAGCAGGACACTCCTGCTTGTAATCCCAGCATTTCCCTGGGTTCTGCACTCTGCCTTCCTGGTCTCTCACCCAGGCTCCTCTCCATGAAGGGACTGATCTTGCTTCGAGCCCATTTTGAATTCGCACAGTGCTATCAGTTTGTCTTGAAGTGCCACCAGCAACTATACAATGCGAACAGTTTCAAATTGATTTGAATTTAATTTCCAGAACAAATGGACTGGATTTTGATCTCCATACAATCATTTTGCCTGTTGTAATGAGATAAAACGGCACTAGTGAAAAGCTCTTGTACTTAATTGAATTTCTTGCCAGAGCTGAGCTTTTTAGGGGAATAAAATGAAAAGTGTGGCTAGTTAAATGGCATAAAAGGGGTTTTTGTGACATGATATCTTTTCATGTCAAATGGCAAGTACAACATATTCCAAACTAGACAGACTCATTAATGCTGACACCTTTTACAGCCCCAAATGTTTTTCACTGTTGATAGTGACTCAGTACTGGAAATTACATCTTCTGAGACAGGAATTACCAGAACAAACTGTACTTGGATCATACTTTATACTTCCTAATATTTATCCCTTTTGCCAGTTATTCTCACCCGTTGTGCGGATCTCTCTGCAGTGACAATGCTGTTTTCCAGAAAGACATTGGTTTTCACAGCAAGATTGCGTTTTGGCATAAATTTTAAATACAGAAAAATTTGATGTTTTAAAAATACACTTGCTGGTTGCAGTCGCCTTTTAATTTTAATCCTCCGAGCTTGTTCTCCTATTTTTTTTAGGACTGATCCTTTTTTTTTTGCCATGCACGATGAGGTAATGAGTCTGTACACTGACCTGGAATTAGAAGTAGACGAATGGTAAAGGAGGACACAAATAGAGGATTGTGGTTTAAAAAAAAGTTCATTTGATCCCCTAAAAATCTCCACAGGTTTCTGTGAAGTGAATTAATGAAAACAAATGCCTACCACCATTGTTATTTTATAACCTAAAAATGCATTTTGCAGGGCAACAGTACCTATGGATGTAATAATTATAAAAATAAACCCTTTTGCTTCTTTCTTAAACAAAGGGAGTGTTTTGTTTTGTTTCCTTTCAGAATGGGTGGAAATATGAATTGATTTCTACTTTACTGTCCTCTGTATAAGCAGGGTTTTATGCATAGGAATAGTCTGATGGACTCCAAGTTCCAAAGGGCTGTTGCTCACCAAAGTGTTTACAGAGCACAGAGTGTTCACAAAGCGTTACAAAGCCCTGCAGTCTGTGCTACAGAATTGTCTGGGTTTATTGTGCAAGAAAATTGTATCTCACATCTTATTTCTCTAATACATTTCAATATCATTTTGTATTCATATCCATTTTTTTCCAAATTGTTTATTTAAAACTAACCGAGGGATTGATCTTTTGTTGACAGTCCATATGAACAGAAGAGAAGTGACAAAAGGAATTATAGCCCACTAGAGATCTCTTAAATTCTTCAATTATATAAAAGCGAGGGAAATTCATATGCAAATTGAATCCACTGGCATTAAAAAGGGAGGTGGGTACAATGTAATTGCAGAGAAGCTGCACAGAGGCAGCAGGATAATGACAGAGACATATAAATGCTTTATAATGCTTTGTAAATGTTAAGCCAATATAATTGAGGGAAGACAGCTTGGAATGCAGCCCCTTGGGCGGGTGATAGCTCATAGCAATGTTCTTGAAAGACATTGAGTGCCTTGGTGAAAGAACTTGTTTATTCACATGTTTGTATTAACTCTCACCAAACCCATCCATCTGAACCCACAGATAACGTTTATACAATGCCCCTTTAGGTCTCAATGAGAGTATAGAGTCCAGAAATTGAATTAGAGGGGCATGGCCTTACATTAAGAACAACCTGCTGAGCTTTGCTTCAAGGATCGAAAGCAGTTCAGATGCATCTGAACATACAGACCCACACGCAGTCCTAGAGTTCAATATAAGTCTAGAATGCTGCAGTCTGGAATTATTTAGGGCTCATTTCTTTTTCAAAACACCATTAGCATGCAACAGAACTGTTGCTATCTAAAATTTCCATACATTGGCATTTTGAAATCGGAGGCACCTCAGTTTATCTGAGAGAAGCAGGAACTCAATGACTGGGTAATTAGGGCTACAGAGGTTTGATTTATGACGAAACATTAAAGAGAAGAGCATAAATACACTGTCTCAGTCAAGGGGATGTAAAGCAAGAATGTTAAAGTAGCATAAAACCGAAGGACAGGATGTGTCTTGTCACATGAAGGGTGATTCAAGGGACTGGGGTGATGCGCTCACAGCTACACGATACAGACCAAGCCTTTTTAAAGATTTTCTATGTTGATTCCAAGGGAAAGGACAGAATTCCTGTGAGACTGGATACTCAGATATGGACCAGAGGAGCAATCCTCACTGGCACAGCTGCTGGACTTCCACCACTAAAGAATTCCCTTCTGCCCGTACTCCAGCTGGACACTGACCCCACCTGACATGAACACCAGGCTGGTGCTCAATTCCCAGACAGCAACACTGCCCAGGATTCTTGTTCCCCTGGCAGTTAAATATCCTGGCATTTTCAGGGAAATGTCTGCACAACCCAGGCACAGCTGCCCTTATTGAAGAACTGGAGAACATTAGAGTGGCTGACTTGTGGGAGAAGGAAGGGGAAAAATCAAGACAGATACCAAAATCAATTTACTGATTTAAGCAGATATTATTATTACTATTAATATTATTATTATATTTAATTTGCTTGACTTTCAACACCTAAACAATCCATCCTGCATAATAATGGCAGGAGGGCACCTTGCAAACATTGGTGCCCTATTAAATTGGTGCTGTCTGACAGACCCAACTGCTGGTGCCTTCATAGGAGCAGTTCCAAGTTCTGCAGAGAGCCCCTCTGCAGCACTAAAGGGCATTATCTTCAAATAAAGGCATCTTTTTGCATCCACATCTCTTTTACATTGCACCTCTACTAAGAAAATAGTTGTTTTAATACAAAATTTCAAAATCTTATAAAATACTGTGGTACCACCTTGTGGCAACTTTAGAGATAGCTCTGCTGGCATTAAGACTCCGAATGACTTTTACAAATAAAATTAAAACAGTTAGCATTTGTTCTCATTAGAGCTTTGAGCTGTGTTCTGAACCATCTGCATCCTCCTACCAATTAGAATACCTGACATTTGAAGTAAATTTTAAATGTATTTCAGTGAACGTTGGATATCAATGTTCCAACGCTATTTAAAATCATATATGTAGATATATACAAGCCTCTTTTTGAGGCACCACAATGGGAGAAGCCACCAGGCTGGTCTTTCAGGTAGCAGTGACGGCTCAAGAAGCTGCTGAGAGCCTGCAGGGACCAGCAACACAACAGGGAACCACCAGAGGGGCCCAGGTTGCCCCTGCTGTCTCACAGATTTGCAAGAAGGAAGCCAGTACGAGGTACAGAGGGGTGACACAGGGAAGACAGCAGCTTCTGCTCTTATGATTAAGATTAGAGGATGGCATGGAAAGATCTGGAAGGTGAACAGCTGTGTAACTGAGCTGCCATGGTAAATATGAGCTTTTGAAAAGAAAAACACAGAAATCCAGGTGCTGCTAACTGAACTGCAGGCATCAGACTGGAAAAGCATCCATTTCAGCTGGCTTGGCTGGGCCAGTAGCAAATCAGCTCCTCTGTACTCTCCTGCTTTTGAATCTTTTTAGAGACTCCAAAGTATAACAAACAACACTGTTTCCAGGACTTTTGGGTTGCCCCTCCCACAGCCATCCTCAGCCTTCTTTTACACATTGCTGCAGGAAATGAGATTTCTTCTCTTAAACAAGACGAACCATCTGTTTACACTTTGTGCTTTGCTTGAGGACTGTCTCAGGGCATTGAAGTTTAGGGGCAAATTCATCTCTTACAGCTTTGACTGATTTGAAAACACAGAGCAGGAAGGAGAACTTCTCATGTTTGAAAACAGGAGTTCTCAGGTTGTTTATTATGTGTACAAGGAAGCTCTGTGTTTTTTCAAATTGATGCTTCAAATATGAAGCAGCTTGCCACATCCCAGCTTAGACTCCAACGTGCTTCTGTTTCATTCACAACGGTAAGCACCAGTTTTGTGTAAAAAAGATTGAAAACTGGCACAGGAATTTGGCATGAATGACCCAATTTGAAGCCAGGGCTTTGGTGTCTGCGAGGGCTTGTTCTCCAGCATCCTGCTTCTCAGTTCCCAGCTGAAGCCCCAAGGGAGAAGCACTGGTGTTAGGCATTGCAGCTTTTGATTCAGGTTAGCAATGAAATATGAAAATGCAAAATAATTATAAGTTTGGGCTCAGCATGAGGCTGAAATACAAAGCAAGAGAAGATGTGAACAAGGGCTCTCACACCCTCTCAAGAACATCCTCTGTCTAGGCACCTTCCTGCCACGCTTTCTAATCTCTCCAATCCTGTGCCTGTGTTACCTCTCTACCTCAGATTTAAAGAGATCACGGAAGAGTGCCAACGCGGCCATTAGAGGTGTAAACCCCCTTTCTCCTGAAGCACTCAGACGGATCCTGGTTCCTTCCAGAATAATCAGATGTGTACTTTTGACTATTTCTCTCACTTTTAAAAGCTGCCCTTTAAAGGCTCACACTAGTGTGTTACCAGGGTGTCCCAGGCTGTTATAGAGCAAAACATTTTTCCACTGAGTAGGCACTTATGTACCTGGGACATGTGTTTTCCAAACTCTGCTGCATACTCTATAAGGCAATGTTGATTGTGACCTGTCAAATAATCTTCCCAAACATCCATCATTTATGAGAGCTATAAGCCCCTGCCTTGATGCTACATTAAATAACTCGTAACTCACGGCAAGAGAAGCAGCAGGAAAGGAAGATATATCGAGCTAATTAAAGGAAGGTTTCTTAAACAGTTTCTTTAACCTCTACACGCTAAGCACCCATTTATCATTCTGTGCTTGTAACAGACCACGTCACGTGTCCTCTCCTCAGGAGAGAAGGCCAATTCAGAACGTGTTTAAACACTTGCTCACCTCCCAGCGGGCGAGCAGAAAGTCAAGTCCTCACTGAGAAAGCGTGAGGGAGAGAGGGAACATTTTGAGAAAACACAGCATTTTTGGGTAGGTTTTTTTTCCGTGCTACAGAATGTACTGAATACTGTCTCAGTAGGTTGGATAAGGAAGTTGTAAAACACCACACACAAACCATCTGCAAAGTGGGGCACAGAAAGGTGGCAGGGACACAGAGCTGGAGAAGACTTTCATCAGATATTCCTGTAATAGTGAACATTTTTTGTTCTCAACTTATTTGTACCTCATTCGTCAGCAAGACCCTTATAAGTTTAGGCCCTGCAATATGGATGAACAATCTGAAAAAATTTCTGTTTCTATATGTCAAGGCCCGGATTTTTCCACAAAAGCCTTTTGATGAGAAAACGATGAGCGAACCCCAGATCTCTCTCAAAAAAAAAGAGAATGTTTCAAAAGGGTTATCATTAAATTTTCTCAGGATAAGGTTGGAGGGGAAAGATCAAGAATAAAAATTATTTTCTTCATGACTGCAACATTTCCTCCCTCATTTGGAAATAACCAGCGATTTACAAGCTAAGCTGGGACGTGTGGAGGCGCAACAGAGCCCAGGACAGCTATCTCAAGTCTCCTTCACTCCAGCTACTGCTTATCTTGTGACAAAGGGGTGTCTGTCTGACTGGTGTGGGTTCCTCTGTGAACACAGTTTCAGTTCTGGTTTTGGGTATTTTTTAAGCCAAACCCTTTGTCCCCTAACTTCCCATTGCCCCCTCTTGCCTTTTCCCTTGATTTGGTTTTTGAGATCCTGATGATGTGATCCCACGCCTGTCCCTGCCCACAGAGGCTGAATGTTACTCAGCCTGGGGGTGGACTCATGGCCTCGTGCTTTTTTTGGTTTGTCTGACTTGGAGGAGGGTGATGGAGATAGCACTCTGGCCCACGCTTGAGCCTCTCCATCTATATATAGATGTATACTCGTGAAGTTTCCACAACTGTATGGTTTAAGGGCCATCTCAAAGAAACAAGAAAGAAGGTGGTGACTTGCATGGAAAGTTTCTGCCAACGTGCCCAGCTCTTATGGACGTCTGATTCATCCTGCTGTGCTCTCCTCCTTGCCACTCCTGAGCTGCTCATCCTGACCCAGGCTGGGCCACAATCCCCTTTGCTGCTTAAAGATATCTCCTCCTTAGCCTGGAAGTAAATCTCTAACTACAGCGTCTGCAACACCATTTTTAACAAGCTGTTGTGAGAACCCTGGAGCCAGTGCAGCCTCTTTTCTGTATGGAAACTCGTGTCTTCTATTCTTAGCACCACAAAGTCTCACCCTGCTGCCACCTACCACCTCACCCTTACATAAGGTTCCATTCCTTGCACCCACAACCCTTCTGTTTTACACCTTCTCTGCCCCGCTGCCTGCAGATCTCTGGCAAGGCAAGAGCAGCAGGGGAGTCAGAGACGCTCAGGCCTCAATGACCCAAGTCACTCAAGCACAGGCACAAAAATAAAACAAACACAAAACTTACCAAGGTTTAAAGGGACACTAAGAGCAGTAGTTTGCAGAAAAGTGGGCTCAGACAAGCCTAAACGTTTTTTCAAAAGCTTGAAAGTTTATATTAGCTACCAGCAGAGGACAGCAAGGCTTTATACATGCGGAGAGACTGATTTGCTTCTCTGCTCTGGGAGAAGAGACTGGTCAGTGTTTTAGATATCCTTGGGCAAAAGCTTCCGAAGAGAACGAGTCAAGAGTGCACATAAATGTGCTCCAGGAGCAAAAACATCTTGAGATGTGACTGAGCTGTACACTTGGCACAACTATTGCACCATCTGGATACTGAAAGTCTCAGTTCTTAAACCTGTTTGCCTTCAGGACCAGGCTCAGATTCAGCCAGAACTGCAGGATAGGAACAGTAAACCCCTGGAGTACAGATCACAAAGCTCAGTCTTAGGTTAGAAATACAACACCCTATTTTACTTCGCCAAAATACCCAGGAGGAGATTAAATTTTTTTTAAAACAAAGCTATTTAGTGCTATTTTACATTCTGAATGGCTTCCTACTTGCCCTTAGTTGCTATTTCAGAAGTGCAGAAACTGCAAGTTCGATGTCACAGCTGACAACCCTCAAAATTTTAGGGCACCAGCAGTGACAGTATACACTTATATTTAGGCAGCTGCCTCACATCCTCTGGTTCTTCGTATGAGGAAGAAATTTTGAAATGCATGCAGTCATTTCTGATCATAGCTGTCCTTTTCCATGAATTCTTATTCCACAAGATTTAATGACACTTTATCACTAAGGAATGACAACATTTATGTACTCCCCCACCACAAACTAACAGAAACCTCCACTATTGTGTCTTTAAAAATCAGGACAAGAGATTTCTTCTTTAAAGGACTACTGAAAATCAAGGAGTCTTCTTTTCAACTTTGGCAAATAAGGAGTGTCCTTCTTGAAACACTCTCAATATCACATTTTTATTTTGTTAAAAATGTTTTCCAAAAACATGAACTACTCTGTAAAAATCTCAAAATATGGAAAAATGAACGAGACCATCTCCAAATGCAATAGAGCATATGCATGTGCATGCCAAATGTGATTAGGGAGTTAATTTTTGTACTTTGATTATCCACACAGAGGAGTATTAATATCCTTGCATATCAAGTGGGAGATAAATACTATCCCATACCTAGTTTTGATTTCCATGTGTTAAAACCATCACTTCCAAATTTAAAAGGCTTACAAAAAGAACCAGAATTGGGGCCTAGTAATCTCCTTATCAGTAAAGAAACAAAGAAATCAAATCTATTTAATTTGTCATGGGACAGATCAACAGATAACGTCATCATAACCTATAATAGAAGTTGAAATACAAAAGCAAGACCAGTTCAAACTAGAATGAGACAATTTAATGACTAGACCATATTATGACATAATAGATAGGTACTAAGCTCGAAATCCAAACTGGATAGCATTCTAAAGGAAGTTTTACTTGCACACAATCGTAAAGCTTTTATTTTGCAGCACGTCAAACTAGGTCATCAAGGTCTTCTAGGGCTTAAAAGCCTTTGAATCTACTATATGAATTTATTTTCCGGGTATTTTTTAGCCCTTTAATCTTCTCAATACTTCTGTGATCTGACATCTAGACTCACTGTAGAGTCTACTATAAACCCCATGAACCTCAGAACTCCTCACATGGACTTCAGAGTCAGTAGAACCAGTTGCTAGTTTATCGCTATTTATGAGGTACATTAAATTGCAGCATTGTGCCTGATATCTGTTTTCCCCTCAGTAAATCTTCCTTCATGCAAGTTGAGTGTACCAACATTAATCAAATAATGCTCAAAAAGAGAGAACACAGAACACCCTGGCTGTTGGACATTTATTCCATAATACACACTAGTTGCTATTAACAGCTAGAAACAGTCTTAAACTCTTGGCAGTTGTATTGTTTCATTGTCATCAGGATTTGTAAGAACACGAAAATCACGCCAGTGATTAATGACCTTGGTTAGGGAGCATTCCTAGAGCTACATTTTTGCAGATCCCAGTGAAGTCAGTTGAAGGTCTGAGGGCTGAACAGCTACAGGAACAGAACCAGGGGATTTTATTTCTTAGACGCTTTGTCTTATCTTTCCCTTATTATCTGAAGTGTGAAATTAAACTGTGGGATTAATATAAAAGTACAGAAAGATGACCAGGTCATGGTGCATTTAAAATGGAAGGGAATGCATATGAATGCATCTAAATTTTACAAGTTCACCTACAAATGAGTCATAGTTCTCTGAACTAGGACAGTCTTGTCCCCGTTGTGTCTAATTTAAAAATAATAAAAAAACCCCAAGCCACAAATATCAACAATGACTGGCATTTCCTTTAAACCTTTATGTAGTCTTGGCCAAGGCAAAATTTCATAAACTTGATTGTGTCTACACATATTCATAAGACTAAAACCTGTACCAGTTCAGTGTGCTGAGCATCTTTACTCAGCCATTGGTATTACTGGGGTAGATGTTTGACAGGTACTTCTGCAAGCCTGCGCATAGGAAATGCTTTATTCCCTTCCCTGGGGTTTGGTGCACGGCAAACATTATAGAGAGGGAAAGGAGAGACATTCCAAGGCCTCTGTGACTTGGTGAATGTGTATTTTTTAAACTTTTCCCTACTTCTGTGGGGAGGGAGACACAAGAAACTTAGGAAGGAGGCATTAGCTTTCAAGTCCAAGAACTGATACTGCAGCATTTTAGTCTAATTGTCTTTTTCTTGAAATTCTTGATTTGTGTGGACACTCAAAATGTATTGACCAGTCTAAAATATTTCCTTTTACACTCTTGTATAAATATTCTCCAAAAGATCTCACTTTTTCCAGGAAAAAGTGTGGATGGAAATAGATGGGGCTCTGTAGATGGAAGGCTTGGTGGGGCACTGGCAAATATTTGCTTCATCTTGTGATAGGAGTAAAATCCCCTTTATCCTTTGTCTACAGATTTTCTTTGGTTTTTCATTAGCTATTTTGATTAAAATGTTTCATTTTCAAAAACATTTTTCTCCACACTGAAGTGATATTAAGGGGACTTCATGATTTTTTTTTTTTGCAAGTCTTAGGTAAAAAAACCGAACCAAACAAAGCCAAACCTCCTCACCCTCTCCATGGTCTAAACAGACACAAGCTACATCTCACTGCACAACTAAATGTCACATACATTGGAATCACAGAAGTTTAAACCAAAAATTGATCAGTCATACTTTCTTTGATTAACTCTCATTCGTGTTCATGAAAGACAATTACGTGATTGAGCTTGGGCTCGTAGTCATGATACCATAATTGATGCATCTTAAAGAAATATCACTCAAATATATTGAAAATCTTTCTTTCAGAGTCAGGCTTAAAATCTACTTCATCCTCAGATCCAAATACTAGAATAACTGAACTAGAAATTCATTTGACCAGGTCTTTAAAAGATGTTAGAACCTTTTTTTCTCAGAAGTAAGTGTTATAATATTTGTTAGGTCAGTCATTAACACTTGAATTATGCATGCTGAAAATACACACACTTTAGTATCTAGCATGAACTACAGTCCACCACGCTGTTAATAAACCTAAGAATTTTTTTTTCTCTCTGGAAAATGACTTACAGCATAATTGAAAAAAAAATTACGGCTTTGGTCTCAATGAAGGTCTATTCAATTGTGTGAACATGTATTGTCACTTTATTCGTGTGGGAAGGGGTTTATAAATGTTGATTTAATAAATGAATTGATCGATTTGATGCATTCAGTTAGATAAATAAATAGTTTCAGTAAGTAAACACTGCTTTGGTCATTTGAGGAGACGGTGCGTAAGAGCGGGCTGGGGTCTGTCTGGCAGGAGCCTGTGGTTATGTGGGACGGGCGCCTCGAACGCACTTCTTCAGACTTCTTGTCCCCAGTTTCCTTTTTCCTGTTTGGTCTCCCCTGAAATGGGGCTGGGTGGAAGTTGTCTGCTTTCGTTTTAAAAAGCTGACTAAACAGCCGGGGACTGGTCTTACTCATTGCACTCCATGTTTGTAACCTCGTGGTGAGGTTTATAAAAAAGCTGTGTAGGCAGAAGAGCTCCAGGACCTCTCTGATATTCTGGTTTACTGATGGGACACGGCAACAGCATGGAGGAAACACAGGCTCCTCACATTCACCTCTTAAATAAGGCAGTAGAGGGTGTAAATTAAGGAAATTAATAGCTGTAGTCATATTGTATGTATCTAAATGTTGTAGAAAAGGAAAAAAGGGAGAAAAAAAAAAGTACTTTTGTGGTTTTAATTATCTAAGGAGCAATAAAGCAAAGAGAGAAAACACACTTTGAAAGGTATTCCCCAAAATCAAGGCAAAGGAGAGTATTGTGAGTTGCGATGCAGGGTCTGTCTGTCTGAGGCTGCCAAAAGTCTGTGTGCTTTCGCTGTTCATACTCTGAGCAAACCACTTCCAGAACTCCAGTCAAACCCAGACCGAGTACCTTTGACAACCTCATAAAACTTATTAATTCACTTCAGATCCACATTAAGTTGAATTAATAGCTTTTTGAGCTCAGCTTTCCTGTCCCAGGCTGGACACCTACACTCCGAACAAAACCAGCTAATAGCTCAGGGGCTGTGTGAAACTCAGAGATCCAAATATTCTGATAGTAAAACCCCAAATCAGTCTTTGCTTACATGAAACTATGCCAAGGTTCATTCCACATTTTCTCCTTAACAAGCTTTTCGTTGGATCTGTATTGTTCTACTACCTGCAGCACATCTGCTGAATCCCACACGAATCCCTTCCTTCCAACTTCTGTTCTTGCCCTTTCACTTACGGATAGCCAGTACAGGTGTAAGTACTTCCTACTTTTTCATTCATGTATATAAGTGATGCCAGGTTCTGCCTTTGCAGTGACGTACAGGATCTAGGGCTGTGCCTGCATTCCCGGGCACAAGGTGGGAGACAAGTTCCTGCAGGGTTCATAGGAGAAGCATTCCATGCTTGTAAAAGGCAGAGCACGGCACTGGAGCCTTCCAGTGTCTAAAGTGTACGGAAACAGGGCCAAACCCCTCTCTGTATTAACAAAGAATGGCAAATAGTTACCTGCCAAGTTAGAAAAAAAATGGATTCCTTTTTATGCTACCAATAAAAACTGGTAATTTTTGAAGAGCTTAAAATTCCCTCCCGTAAGTGAAAAAAGTGACAGCCCATGCTTACACCCTGCTACTCTAAATTTAATTTTCCCTCAATATAACATCACTGTTCTGTTTTTCAAACCTCTATTAGCAATGACAATGTTGGCTGGCTGGTTTTTTTTTCTTCTCTGCTATTACTTAAGAGACTGAATTATTTTTGTGAATGCTCAGAAAAAGATTGCCGGAACATTCAGGTCACACAGCCCCTTTATATCTTGTATAGCCCCTGGAAAGCTTATTTTATAAACTCAGTAGGGAGGGCAGAAATTAAATGGAACAAGAGGCAACTATTCCTTGCTTTATTTTAAAGGTGTCAAAAAAAGAGATAAAAGGCTCCACACAGTGATATACTGACACCTGACACCCCCTCACACAGCACAGGATCTTCATTCATCACTTCAGGAGACCACAGGGCTGCCACAGGTGCTGGGTCATACTTTCCAGTGCTGCCCAGACTTTCCAGATACCCTGCTCAGTCTCATATGGGAGCAGACACCCTGGCCCGGTGGCTGATATGAACCCAACAAGAGCAAGTTTTGCTCTAACTCACACAGGAAACCCATGGCAGACCCAGGAATTAGACTCAGTTTACTTAAGTCTCAGCCCAGGACTACGTGACCTCTGGTACTGCTGCAATGAAACTTGTTTAAGCAGATCATCCCTTTTTGGTCGTGAGAAACTGCCTCTGTCTTACACATGCTTTAACACTGAAAAACCCACACTCTATCTTCCAATCACTTCAGCATGAGTTCTCAGCTATTTTTGTACCCAACAGTTGATCTACTTCCTTCTCCTGCTCTGTCATGTCCTGTTCTCTGTCATGTCCTGTTCTCAGTGCTGTATCAGTAAATAATGCTGATGTGTGACCAACACACAGATTAAGCCCCACTGAACTCTAAGCTGCATATCTGCCAATCTAACACTGCAGCATCACACATGCAGTGTGCTCTCTGGCAGGGAAACTGCGGCCAGCAGAGAGCAGGGAACTGTAGCTTACAAATAAAAACAGACAAAATGTATTTGAATTCAAAATATACAAGTTTAAAATCATTTAATTCTTTTCGGGTGGCAAGCTGATCTGCCTTCTTCCCTCATGTCTGCACAAGGCCACGTTGTCACCAATTTTAAATGTCTTTAATGTGCTCTGATATTTAGGGAGGTTCACAAGGCAGTTTGTGTAAGAATCTCCACTTCTGGATACAGCTTTCTTCACAAAACTTCAAAGAGATTACAATTTAAAAAGAAACTCTATCAAAAAGCACATGGGTTCAACTTTTTCAGGCCCAAGGCCCAAAGAATACAGCATCGTCTACCATTTTTAGTTTGTTTGCTTTGGTTTTTTTTTAACCTGTATCAGTGGTGCGAGGAGTGTCCCGTGTTACACAAAGAAATAAGAAACAGTAGTCCCACAAGTACACAATGTACCTTTTTGCATTGCAAATGTAGACTGATATGCATGTTGGGACTTAAGATCAATATGCTCCAAAACACAGTGTCCAAACTTTGCTGTAATTTTGTTAGTGTTTGGGTTTTCGGTTTGTTTGAGATTTTTTGGTGGTTTTTTTTGTTGGTTTTTTTTCATTTTTTTGAGTAAACTTCAGAAAAAAAAATGTTCTCTATTATGTAGGGTATACATCTATAGAAATAGGCAACAACTAACCAGAACTCTGTGTTAGATAAATTACACCCTTGGCAAATGGGCTGGATAACACGTTAAAATAAAAATGCTTACATGGTATTTACTCAAAACTCCTTATGTTTAAGAGAAAAACAACCACCAGCCAGGTTCAACAGTGATTAGGGAATTACTGAGCTGGATTTTTGACAGTGAACCAGAAAATTTATCTCAAGTTTTGTTGGGAGAGTTTTCTTATTAATATAGGTGTCACTCAGCAAAGTATCTTTTTAAATTAGATTTTTAAAATTAAAGACACTGAAAAACTCCAAGTCTGTCTACTAAGAATGATGAATAAACTTCCTAATGCTACTCCAGCAGTATCACAGATTTCTTAGAGACGCTTTCATCTTTCTTAGATCCTTTTATCTGCCTTCAAAATAAGATCAGTTCTTTTCAATGTCAGGGTAAGGTCACAACAGTCACTTATTTGTACTTACAGAGCATCCTACATTTCTGTGAATGCTGCATAAAACTTCCTCATCTGCCTCTGCGATATATTCTGCAATAAATTAATACTCAGCAGAGATCCCACCAGAGGAAGGCAGACTCATTTATGTAGAAGGAAGCAAAGAAGGGACACGTGACGCTGCTAGACAGGTGCTGTGTGTATGTGACAGGTTTTCAAGTTTATTCCAAAGAATCCTGGCACTGGGTTTGTCCTAAATCTCAGGTATGCCCTCCCTCCCACATCTAGTCAGCCTTTGTCGCAATGAAATCAGCTACCTTTGAAAAAGGCTGACAAACATTGCCCAGACAGAGGAAAACCACTCATTCTGAAGTGGTTTCCTTTTGCCAGCCCCTGGGGAGAGAAACTGCTGATGTTCTGGTGGCCACAGCTACTCCAGGTGTTTTTGAGAGTCAAGCACCACGCATGAGAGGAGTGCCTTAAAGCTCTGGCATGAATTCTGAAACAAACCAGTTTCTGCAGGCTGGGTTTTCTGCGTCACTCCTGAAGCCAGTGTTTTGGTAACGAGATCTCACTGCCAGGCTCAGAAAACTGAGGAGTTTAAAACTGAGGGTTTTTTTTATATTCTAAAACCTCACTTCACACATCCTTGGTGAGTTTTGCATTTGGGACAGTACTGAGCTTTCATTGCTATTTTAAAGCAACATGAAGTTTCAATCTGAACTCTACTATCAAATTTAGGGAGAAAATCAACGTGAGAGTTTTTTTTTGCTCTATTGCCTCGAGAAAGTAGAGGGTTGGGACTCATTCCACAGCACAGTAGCAGATTGTACGGGAAAAGTGCCCTCTCACTCTTTCAGTCCTTTGCTTTTTTCTTTCTTACCAGCTCCATTGTTTCAGTCCCTCTCACCCTTACCTCCCCACATCCCCTTTGCACACTGCCATCATCTTGACATTCACATGCAGCACTGCCAGAGAGAGAGGCTGAGCTGAACAGTCTCAAGCACTGAAGAGATGCTTCATAGAAAGAAGAGAATGAAAAGCAAAAGTTGAACATCTAAGGGGAAAAGAATCTAGACAAACTACAGGTCCAAGGTGATATATAAAAATATACAATTTTTAGGCAATTTTGCTTCTTTGTTTCGTCATCAGCCGCCACTTTGTTTCTTGAAAACGCAAGCAGAATATACAGTACTGAGAAATCAGGCAAGAAATCCCTACTTCTTTATGAGTCCAAGGCATAACACAAGTTAGGCAAAAAGAAAACAGGTGTGAATAAGAGCCACTGAAAGCAAGAAAGCAAAATTCGCAGAAATTACATTTGCAGAAATAGCAGAATAGTCTGAAAACATGTTTGGTCTTGACCTGAGCCAGTCAACTGGCAGATCAGGTAAACAGAATCCTCATTCCATCGTGAACCATAACCTTCATAAAATATGTATTCCATGTGTTGTAGTGTCCTGAGGCCTGTTTTAGTCTCTCGGGTTCAGGGATCATATTTTTCCAGTTGTTTTACTCTGTGACTGGAAACCACATGGAGCCTCGGGCTCTGCAGTTCCGCAGTTCCCTAATATTTGGAACGTTCCATAGCAACCCACAGGGAGACTAAACCAGCTGACAAGTGAAAGCGGTGCTGGTTATTCAATGAACGTAAGAGGAGTCAAAAAGAGGTTGGCTTGTAAAATACAAATCTTGCTACAATAGCAGACAAAGCAAGTTATAAAAAGAGAACAATATGCAAACAGTATTCTGATCATCAAATGACGCAAGTCAGCGTTGTCAGGTCTCTCTTTTATTATGACCTGACTTTACAGGCTTATTTGCATGAACCATGAGAACACAGAAATGACGTTTTAAATGCTCATCAAGGTTCATTGTAGCTTTCTCTTCAGTGTATTCTGCTTATACCATCCTGGAAGGCCAAAGTTAGAGTGGCCCTGTCATGCAGAACGTCATTTTATACATTTCACCCCTACACAGTAGTCATAAAACATCCTTATTTTGTCATTTTCCAGCGGCAGTATTTGTTTATGTGAGAGGGAAGTTGCCACATGCAAGATTCTAAGCAAAATGTAACCAAGCAACAGCATTACCATAGGAAGATTTTTGCCATTGGAAATAATCTAATAATTCATAACTGATTCCTTCATAAAAAATAAGTGGCAGGGCATGCCAATTCACCAGAAGACAACAAATATAGAGCAGGTAAAGCCCATTTTGTATTGGTAGGAGAAACTGTATAATCAATCTTCCACTATTTATCTGTGCCCTGGGGCAAGTGAAGTCTTATTATTCAGTTCAGAAGTGAACTTATTTGCTGAATCATTGTCTTTACTTATTTTGGTTATAGATCCCAACCTGTATATTAAAAAAAGTCTAGGACATGTCTTTCCCACACAAATTTTAACAGAGCAAAAAAACTCACTGTAAATTTGAGTTTCCTCTGTTTGAATAAAAGCAGTGAGGGGAAGGAAGTGACAACTAAAAAGAAAGAGCTTCCAAGCTGAGGGAAGTGTCTCTTACCATCACAATTAAGGGGGAAATTTTGCAGCAATCAGTCCAGCTCCACTGATTTTAATTCAAACTGCATCATTACTCAACCTGATTTTTCATTAACAGTAAATAGCTGAGGGTGTCATTCTTCAGTTTAAAAAAACCCCAACCAAATACAGTGAGCATTAGCACTTCAAAAGCATTAACACATGTGTGGAAATGAGAATGTAACACCAGAAAACCTATGTCACCTTCCCTTTCCTTCATTTGCTGTGGCTATTTCTACATTATTTGTGAGTTTGAAATTAAATCCACGCTCCTATACAGGACAACAATAATTATATTTTATATTCTAACACCAACAGGTTTTGTCCTTCTGTCTGTCACTGAACACAGTGTGTTCCCATACATTGCTCGAGTGTTAAATATGACATTGTTTAAATGAAAACCAAGAATAAACTGTGTTTGAGAGGAACCTTTGTGACTTGGATGTTACAAAGCGCCTTTCAAGGAACACCGTTAATAAAACACATGTAAATATCCACACATATTTCCAAACAGGTATTTATTCATCCATCTGCCGCAAACACTCTGGTGTTATGGATCATATGTGGAAAGAGAAGAGCCACTCTAATAATACATTTAAAGGGATGTTAGAGATAATGTCAAGTTACATATACACATATCAATACCCTCACATGTTTTTACAAATATCTACACTCTTAAAAAAAGAAAAAATATTTAAAAAGTCTTTTTTTTACTTCCTTTCAGCACCTGCCTGGGCAGTGCCAGCCAGCAGAACAGCTATCACTGTAAAGGATTGTCAGCCTGTGGTTTCCAGACCCCATGGCTGAAGCTGAGATTAGAAGTACATCAATGTTTGATGACTCTTTCAATATAACTCAGAGCAGCATAAGAAAGCTCAGCAGTTCAGAGCAGAACTATTATTGCCGTGAAACTCAGTGGGTTCTGTTTCCTGCTGCTCATATGAAACCTTCTCTCCGGATTTGGTTATCTTGCTTTGCACACTGAATATTTTTGTGTGTTCATCTTCAAATTCATTTCAAAATTAAAGGGAAGTGGTCACATATATCAAAGCTCACCTGGTTTCCTGACATGTACATCACACAGTTGATGGGGAATCCCAAACCTGGCAGGGATGCAGCTTTAATTGTCTGTGGAGGTCACAGAAACAAGGCTGAACAAGTCTTTGCCACAGGTGGGGAAGCGGTGGGACATGGGAGTTTGCTTTTTCATAGTGACACATATCAGGAAAATCCATTCTGAGGATATGACAACTCCTCTTTTGCACAAAGGTTATATTCGGTACTCTTGTCAGCCAAGGTCTGTGGGCTTCCAGACAGATAATTAATGAGGAAGTGAGCAGTGGTTCTGAATTACAAGGGCCCATGTCCTGTAATTTAGATGTAAATTAGAGCAGAACCATTTCCCACCGATTTTAGAGAGGAGGCTGAGATGCGGGGACCCAAAGAGACCCTGTATATTCATTTTAGTAAAACTACAGACATGCACATAAACTCTGTTCCTAACCCTGCCAGGAGAAGGTGTGTGAAGGATCAGGCTGTTCTGAATCAAATCCATACACCAAAGGCTTTGTTCAGCATTCCTGCATGCTCGAACACAGGTGCCAAGCACAGGGACCAGTGACACGGGTGAATATATTCAGGAACATTTGTCTTGTCAAACATGAACCCGCTTGTTTCTTACAAATAACTGTCTTTAACTAAATGGTGTATGCTCCAGAAGGGGTTCAGTTTTCAAAGAACTACAGGAGATTGCATTTTAATAACGCCTTTGCCCCCATTCTTCCCAGGAACGATAAGTTAACTGCTGGAATTTCCCCAAATGCTCGGAGGTGCCAGCAGTTCATCAGCAGCAGCCAGTCTAGTGCAGGCATTGCATAGAATCCTAAAATGGTTTGGGATGGAAGGGGCCCATAAAGGCCACCCAGCCCAGCTCCCTGCCATAAGCAGGAACAACCCCAACCAGATCAGGTGTCTCAGAGCTCTGCCCAGCCTGAGCTTGAACGTTTCCAGATGTCCCAGTGTTTCAGGGTGTGTCAGGTGCAGGTCATATAGAAGGGACGGACGTGACCAATAGGATGGATGTGGTCTGTCCCTGTGACATAACAGAAAACTGCAAGTATGATAAATGTAAGGAAATTCAAGTCTTTCTGTTGCAAACATTTTAATTCCTGAGAATTGAAATCAGACAGCTGGTGAGATTCAAAGTACATGACAGGAAATACAGCTAAACTCTCTTCCTTTCCTGGTTCATCATAAGAAGAGCTGGTTCTCAGAGATCATCACCGAAAACAAAAAAGCTTTAAATCTTTATAGATTTAAACTGAGACCTCATAGCTATCTTCAATTTTCCCATTTCTTGAAGTAGCTTTCTGCTACTTCACCTATGTACCAGGTAAGTACTTTCAGAGGGAGATGGAAGAAATGTTGATTTGAATGATGCACTTCCAGTGTGTAGTTCTCATTCAAAAAAGTCAAGTTGGAAACCTGTATTAATTACTACATTTACCATTCTTTCCTAAGTAGTTCTCTTCTAACTGAATTAGACTTCTATGTTCAGCCATTGTTCATCAGTTATACATAGAATGTCAGGATAAATCAATTTGGGAAGAAACTGAGGAGGTTTCTAGTCCAACCCCCTGCTCTAAAAAGCAGGATCAGCTACGAGCTTAGACCATATTGCTCACAAGCTTTTTCCAGTCTGTGAGGGTTTTTTTTGGTCGAAGAGAGCCGTATCTGGGCTGGCACTGAAGTGAAAATTCAGTCAGGAAATTCATAACACCAAGTATAAAACAGACAGTTAAAAGTGCAATTCTTCATAGAAGTCTTTATCAGCATAACTCCACTAAAAGCTTCAGTAATATTTCTCCTGTTTAAAAGTTCTTAAAAATATTTTTAAAACGGATACCACGAGTTTTAGCTTGCTGTGTTCAATCAAACCATTTGTTATTATAATTCTGAAGGATGCAGAATTTTACCATCTCCAAGAGAGAAAAAGCATTTGATTTTTCTCCATTAAGATTCAGATGAAACCGAAGACTTCAAGCTTTGAAAGCCAAGCTTGTATTGTGCTCACATATCTCATTTCCATGTTGACAGTGTAAACTCAGCAAACTCTGCTTCACACCCCAGTGCCTCGGGCCCTGCTCTCACTCTGTTTTGCTTAATAACACATGGGAAACAAGGTGCTGGTTCAGTGCAGTGTGGGACTCATGAAAATGTGAGGAGGTAATGAGAAATGTGTGCATTTCCCAGATGGTGAGCGATGAACGCTTCCTGCACTACTGAACAGCAGATACAGGAAGCATCACCATCGCCACCCAGAAGTCACTGTACTGCAGTTTTTCTCCTCTTTTTTTTTTCTTCTTCATCCATGTGTCAGCCAATCTGACCGAACCTAAGAACCAACAGTCCCCTGATTTCACAGAAATTCAACTGTTAATTTATTTCAGATGGAAAGCCCCAGAAAGAAAAGGGTCATGTTTCTGATAAACTGTACAAGCTTATTACACTCTAATTAAGAAACAGTCACAAGAAAGAGGGAATTACTGGATATGCATGTCAGTGAAATGTGCTCAGTATGGTGAGGAAATACACATCTAATTCCTTGCACTGACTATAGCATAAACACAACCCTTAATGCCAACAATATTTATCATAAAATAAGGATAATATTTTTCTGTAAAGTCAAGTCATGAAAGTTTGAAAAGATGCCACAGAGAAAATAATAACCATAAGAACAATTTTTATTCAGCAAAGTTTCAAATCGAAGGCTTCCAGTAGCTAATGGTCACCTACAACAGCCACATGAAGCAGTCAGAGAGGTTAGGGACACAACTAAAGTCACAAAAGCTGAGAGCACAGCACCCATGGAGACATTTAGAGGTTGACAGACAAAGGAAAGACCTGTTGTCATCTCTTTACAGAGCCAGACCTGCCAGAATGGATGCAGGGACTGGACTGTATTTTAATCCCCATATGATTCATAAAAACAGGGAAAACATCACTTGTGTGGTCTCCACAGTTACTTCAAGAGCTCCTACCAGGTTTCTCCTTCACTGCCATGGTACAGAAAAACCCCCAAAACTCCACAAGGTTCCTGCAGAAGCTAGGGGAAACCCTAAAAAAAAAAATCCCCTAAAAGCATTCTGCAGATACTTCAGAGACAGACAGCACAATTTTGGGCTGAACTGGAATTTTGCAGGACTGTTTCTGTAACGACATTTTACAGTGAGGAAGTGAAAGAGCTAAAACGGATTTCAGGAAAGCTCTGGTCACTTGTCCTCCAGAGTCAGGTGTCTCATAGAGCGAATGCCACAAGACTTTCTCAGGTGGTGGATCACTGCTCAAAGTTTAGCTTGTGACATTCCTTGATGCAGGTTAGCATTAGGCTCCAATCATTTTTCAAATATAGAAGGCCTCTTGTTTTTTGAGAAGTCTAATGCCAATCAGCCCTGTGTCTTACTGGTTGCAAAATTAGAACTCATTGAATTAATCAAGAACAAAAGCTAACATGGGGAACATCTTTATTTTGAAACAAAACAATTAGCCCTCAAAAAAACCCAATTCTTGATCAAATCAGTCCAACAACAAAAATGAGACCACTAAAACCAATAGCAAGATTTTCATCGTGGTGGCTTCATGATTTCTTCCCAGAATACTTTTGCTTGTAGCAGAAATCAGTTCTAAAAATAATTTATAATGGCTACCATTACTCCGTTACAGACTGACTACATATTATGAGAGAAAATTTTAATGTTTCAAAAAATATCACTGCAGCTCAAAAGCACCCACCGCCTTTTTTTTTTTTAATGCACACTATTTCCTCTCCCACAGAAACTAGTTTCTATTTCCCTTAAGTGCTAGAGAATGGATTATCAGTAGTTGATCTCCTTAGGTCACATAAGAGACAGCAACGTTTCAAAGAAATCACTTGTTTTCATAGCTGGGCTAACGCTCAGCTATGTGATGGGCAAGGGGGTGTTCTGCAGCGGGGCAGCGCTGCGAGACTGGGCACTCGAGCTCAGCACAGATGTGGCCAGATTAACTCCAGAGGAGTTTATGCTCAACAGCAGGAGTGCAGCAAAGCTGAAAACTGGCCACACATGGAAGACAACAACTTGCCTAAGCCAAAATGAAACATTCAGAAACAAAACAGGGCTGAAATGGAGAATGAACGAGGGTAAGGCCAGACAAGAGTGACCAAAAAGAAACAAAAAAAGCAGAAGTCAGAAGGAGAAGCTTGAAATAATTTTGACCAGCAAATGAGACTTGGAGTTCGCAGAACTTTTTGTCCTCTCTGCTTTAACCAAACTCGTCCAGTGTTGTAACCTTGGAAATTTTCTCACATTTTCTTCTCTTACGCTCTACCAAATGGTCACCAGAAAGAAAACGATGCATGAAAACAGGTTGAATATTAGCAAATATTTGCAAGCATCTCCTGTGCACATAAAATTGGATTAATTACTCATCACAAACCTACGAGAGATCTGGAAAAGAATAGAAACCAGCTGGTGACAGCCAACTGTGCTGCTGTTCCTAAAAAGTTCTCTGCTGTCCTTTTACTGGACGGAATCAACTAAGACAATGCCAACCTTAAGACAAAGAGGGTTTTGTATCAAATAATGGGATTATTCTAATAAGCCCTAAAACTGTATGGCTCTAAATATATTTTTTGCAATTTCATGTAATAATAGGAAAAGAATAGTTATTAAGCAAGAAAGTATTTCAAGCAGCAATTGCCCATCATGCAAGAAATAGAGAAAAGTATTATATAGGTAGATTAAGGTTGTGGGACATGAAAAAGATAGGTCTGTTACCAACCATCTCATGATGAAACTGAAAGAAATCCAGAAAATTAGGAAGAAAGAAGTTATGTGAAAAGCTTTCTGCTGGGTCAGGACATAACTATTCCTCATGGTATCATGTAAAATCCCACCAGACATTTCTGTCAACAGGAAACAAGGATAGTGACCCAGAATATGAATGGATGCATATGGATTTGAAGCATCGTACTTTTTGAAGTGTAAAGTTGAAAATAAATAGTACTTTTGGCACTAGAAACACCAAGTCAGAGTATTCATGATAACAGAATAATGAAAACTGAAGGGAACCAACATCTAGGTCATCTGTGGGACCTTGTCAAACTCTTTGACAACGCAGAATCCTTTACGATAACCAGAGTCATAGATAGCAAAGAATTTTTAACATAGGAAATTCCATGCAGGTGTCTCCCTGGTTTTCTGTGGTCTGCAGAAGCAGAATGTTGCTCAAGCAATAAAAAAAATTCTTGTCAGCCCTACGAATCTTACAGTTCCTCTTTTCCCTCTCACTTCAGTTGTACACATACCCAAGTCTTGTACACAGTTTTTCCTATTCTTGAGACTGGGAAACTTGCACTGGGCTCAACAAGTAAAACCTTACAGACGAGTAGGCTTGCATAGAAAGAGTGAATCAGAGTCAGTGAAATATTCCATTGAGAAAAAAAACGATGCTCTGAAGATCAGAGTTACTCAGAGGAAGAAAAGATTTTTCCATAGCGGAGAAAAAAAAGTGATTGGTAATCGTAGTCCCACGTTGATGTGTCTGCTACTGAATGCAGTAGGCTTTGGTTTTGCAGAGTTTGAGTAGTGCTTACAGGAAGATAAGAAGTGTAAGGACAACGTAAAGCACCAATATCCTCCTATGACCCTAAGCTAGAAGTTTACGTGCCAAGCTTCTTCCCAGGTATTCACTGTTCATCCCTTCTCGAAATCAGACACTCACAACTCCCAGTCTCCTTTCTATGTCTGTCAGTCTTGCATGGATCTTTACACCAATCTACAGATAGACCTGGCTTAGGGTGAACCAGAGAGGCAGCACTGATTTCCTTTTACCCAGGGATAAAGAGCACCAGTAGTAATGCAGAGACTGGGGTTTGGTGATATGGAATACTGGAGTGTATTAAGACAGTGTATTCAGAGCACTATTAATTCAGGATATGAGAACAGCAGAACATAAGAACATCAGCTAATGCCAGGTGGTCTGCTTGGTAACCACAATGTTTTCCTCATTCACAGTATAGTATTCCACCTACTCCTGCTTCACTTCTGACTGTATTCAAGTCCAGTAGCGTCAGGATCCCAAAAGCAAAGGTTACCACCTCCCCTAGAGTCCAGTGACATGGTATCTCTACAAGCAACACAAGTTACCCACAAGTTATGCCATACTAACACAACTGATCTCCTCCACCAAATAAAGCACCTGGAAAGCAATTAAAATACTGTGTGACTTGGAAAGCAATTCAAATATTGTGTGACCTAGAAAGAAATTCAAACACTGTAGGACAGCTGCATTACTCTGATGTAAATGAGAAGAATGCTATTTTTTCTCTACTCAAGAGAATATTTGTTGCAAGAAGGTGAAGCACTAAGTCCACTCAGTAGCATGAGAATTCCTTTTTAGAGAAAAGAATGACTAAACACCTATTATATGCATTGGTATGTTTAATGAATCGCAAAGATAAAGACAGTAATTTCATTTTAAATGCGGAACAGACATTCCTCTTCTTGTGAATGAACTGTCAACAGCCCGTCATTGATAACAGGTACAAAAAGCAAACCAATCCTGTTCTTCAAGGAATCAACACTGTCCCTCACACTCACAGAACTTCACTGGTGGATTACTTATCATTATCAGCTGCTATAAGTTCAAGACACTGTCCCACTTTTAGCCTGAGGCTACAGAGTTCTGGGAGATGAGACGGGAAATGCTTTTCCCTGCTGTTTTTTACCCTTTTGTTGCCCTCCTCTGAGAAGGTTTTGGATGCAGCATCTCTCTGACCTTCCTAACAATGGAACCTCCCACCAAGGACAGCTCCTAACTGCGGGAACACAATGAGATGCTGAGGGGGGGCAGAATGTCAAAACCCAGCACGTTAGATACGAAAACAAATCCAGCACTGATAACGTCTCTTCCTTCCTTTTTTGCCTCATTGGGGGGGTGGGTAAGAGCCGTTAGTAAATACCTCTGCCCCTGCGCAAAGGTCACTGTTCACCTGATAGCATGGAGATAAATATTTCCTGCAGCACAGCCCATCAGACACATTTGTGTCACTGCTGGCACCCAGGGGACCGGCAGCCTGCTGTGGTTAAAACCACCCCGCTGCTGACAGTCTGTCCTTGCACATCTGTCTGCAGGCGGCTCTCGGGCTCCCAGTCCTTCGCATCACAGTTCCCTAGGAAGCTGGGGATGTGTCAGCAGTTATCACCATCATATGCCACCACCATGCCGTACCACCATCACCCTGCACACATCATTCACAAGCTATTTATGGGTAATCAAAGTTGCACACGTTATTTAGTAAAAAAACCCAAAAAAACTATGAAACATCACAGAAAAAAAAAACAAACCCAAGTGAACAAGCAGAAATTGAGATGCTCAGGGGCCAGATTAAGTATTTCAACATCTAAATCAGCATCCTGGACAGATAAACAGAGTTACACTTAATTCTTCATCTTGTTTTATATCCATGGTTTCCTCTTTGCAGTGGAACTCAAGTATGTGCAAACAACTCCATCTCCCTCAAACGGGTTGCAATATTCACATTGTGTTTACAACAACAGTTCTAACCTAATCAACATTTATACATGCCAAGACACTTAAAATTAGGGAGGTGTCACAGAATGCTGCAGAAAACCGGAAAATTTCTCTGCTGAAGCTTTTCAGTGTCCACAGGGAGGCATTCCTGAAATATGTCACTGTGCTTCCAAATAACCTGACTTGGAAAAATTAAACCAAATTAAGTAAGTTCTTGCTGCTTCAAAACCCCTTCCTGAGAAAACCACTTCTAAATATTTTCACAGCCCGTGTCTAAACAAACCTGTCTAATGTAATGTTCTAGTTTGAAGAGCAACAGGAGACTTGCAAATAGCTTGCTGCACATGGAACTTTAGTACTGGGGTATCTTAAAGTACCTTCTTGTATTCTGCTGAACCCACCTAACCAATTGAAAAGTATGAAACTGCAGGACACAGGCAAGCAACAAGTGAATTTTGTCAAGAAAAAACAGCAGTATTTGCAGCTCTGTTCATCAAACCAAAAAATACTTCTGACTTGCAAGTACCAGTGAGAAAGGGGACAAGAATTCAAAGTTCTAGAGGGGATTATTTTTTTTGGTAACAGACATACACAGTCACACATAACAACCCCAAAGCAATTCAGCCTCATCTGGTTTAACCTCAACCACGAGACACTGCTGTCTGTTTTCTTTCTCAAAGAAGACTCACGTCACTGTGCACTGAAAGGGGAACTTCCAGAGGTTGTGATGAAGACAGATGATAAACAGCTCTGTTCACACCAGCTAGCAGGGCTGCCTGCGTCAATAAAAGGCGGCAGCAGAGGCAGGGAGCTGTCAGTTGGGGCTTGGAGGATTACCGTGGCGAAGGGCGCTTCGCGTTAAAGTCCAGTAAAATGCCAGGATTCTTTTTCTCCCACAACAACATGACTGAATTAAATGGAAAAGAAGATTGCAAGCTTGCAGAAGGCAAAGTCCATAAAAAGAAGCAAAAGGCTTTGTAAGTATATACAACTTTAATTTAATGGATTAGAAGTGAAAACGGCACTCTACTGATCTTGGAGATTAAGAATTAGCACTGTGTTTCAGGCCAAATGAACAAAACCTGCTCAAAGCCCAGAACTGCAACATCATTAAAAAAGGCTTGAGCTGAGGCATTCCAATTAATTAATTGACTGTTTTAAGTAATCAGAAGTAGAATTTGGATACAGTGGAAGCCTCAGTCTTTTAAAAAATTACTTGGATACGTAACTTCCCAGACTTCAGTCATAGGATGGAGCTGTCTGTCTCTGCTTGAAAGTTTGAAGAAAATTTAAATAGAATTTAAATGCAGCTGAAATTCTAATGGATTAAAAAAAGAGTATTTGTTCATTGTTTCAGTGGTGCAGATCTCAAAAGTTATTTGAAGTGCATGGTGCCACATATTGAATCTGGGATCAAGACTTCCAACTCTAAAAATGTCGTGTAAGTACTGAAATACACCAAGTTATAAAATATAATTATAGCTAGATTACTATATAGTAAATTACTTCACTTCTAAACTACTCCTAGAGCAACAAATATTGGAAAAAGATCTAGAATTTCCAAAATGCAAGAGAGGTTAATATTAGTGATTAGAAACTATTCATGGAGTTAAGGATTTTTAATTAGTGATTTGACATGTTTGCATCAAACAGTGAGGGAGAAGACACCGGTTAAATCAATTTTTTATCAGAGGGACTTTGTACCTGTTCTCTAAAGTTTTACAAGAAAAAATGTTTCTCACTTGAGTGAGGAATAGGGGTATTGCCATTCTTATTGCGAAAATATGGAAACAGAGGTAGAGGTACGAAATAATTTTATCATAGTTAGAGTAAAAGATTATTTTCCTGGGAACAGAATTCAACATAACATCATAATTTATCTCTGAATATTTTTCACAATGTGGGTTGTCTCCAGGATCTCAGATTATGACAAAGCCATAAATTTTGTAAAATACCTGGCACATATTCCTGGAATAGAATAATAAATTTTAAAATTTTTCTCCTTCAGTCATACCAAAAAAACCCCATGGTTTCTTGCCTGAAGTCTTTTCTTTTTCTTGTCACCTTAGGCTTTCTGCAGAGGAAGTTATTCAGTGGTCACAGTCTTTGGAAAAGCTCTTGGCCAGCCAAAGTAAGTCTGTTACTTCAGTATGACTTTGCTCTTACTCTGAGGGCAGAATTTTATCTAATCTCATCAAACAGGCAAAGCTGTAGCATTGTACAAACACTGTCAGAAAATGGGCAACTGCACCTCAGTTTTTTACAGCTCTAGTGTAACATGGACACTGCTACAGCTTGGCTTCCAAGTTGGGTTTTGGGGGTTTTTTTCCATTTTCAGTATAGCAATTAACCCCCAAATAGCTCATTTTGATCAGTCTTCAATCCTTGGATAATACATCAGTTTAATCTGGAATTTTCCCTCCGCTTATACCCCAAGACAATCCGTTTAGGAAGGACTAGAATCCACTGTTATAATTTGGTACCCGGGTCTAGATCTAAAAACACTGAACATAATTAGGAAGACTCCCATCAGCCTTAATATTAGAATATCTGTAGTATGTTGAAGAAGGGAAGAGCAGCGTATTTTGGCAAGATTTTATATCAGATTTCAATACAACTCCTGCTATTTATTTTCTCCTCTCTGGTCACAAATATCGTACAGTAAATGATGATGTATTTGTGTTGGCTTTAGGTGGTCAAGGTGTGTTTCGGGAGTTCCTGAAGTCAGAGTTCAGCGAGGAAAACATCGAGTTCTGGTTGGCTTGTGAGGATTACAAGAAAACCAAGTCTGATCACTTACATGGCAAAGCAGAGAGGATTTATGAGGAGTTTGTTCAGTCAGATGCCATTAAGCAGGTATGTACAGAGTCAGTCTGTGCCAGGGCAGAGGGGAGAAGTGTGGCTTCACTGAGATGCTCACACGCTCACTCAGTTGCATAAGAGGAAGACACAGACACGCTTTCAGGGCCCTTCTTGCATCACTGCTGTCTGCAGTGTGACATTATCAGATCTCACAAACAGTCACAGGATGCAGGCCAATACTGTGAGAGGCACCAGCAGAGCTCAGCAAAGGCCTCAGCAGCTTAGCACATGATGCTCTTTGCGGAGTCAGCCCAGTTTGAATTACTGATGGTGTTTGGAGATTCTTTGTGTTTGCGAGCGGAAGCACCACAGAACATTTCTTGTCTTTTAAAATATGTGGACCTTCTGGAAAATGTAAAGTTCTGTATGTGGATCATATTTAAACTGGAGACATTCAACACAAGATTTCTCTTAGTAAGTGGAGGTTGTTCCTCAAAGTTGAGCTGTATTAATTCTGACTCCAGAACAAACTACATTTCTATAGTAAACAGCAGTTTTTGTACCCAACTGGGATATAGGTATTTAATTTCCCCCATTTTGCAGTTCTGACATTGAATTATAATAATAATTATATTATTATTAGAGTTCTAATGCTGCAAATTCGTGTCTTGACAAAGTGATAGATACAGAAAGAGACTACATTTTAAAGTTAAGTTTTCAATGGCATTTATTTTTTTCTTTTCCAGATCAATATTGACTATCAGATGAGGGAAGCAACGGCCAAAAAGGCTCAAGACCCAACTCACTCAAGTTTTGATGAAGCCCAGAAAACAGTGTATGTCCTTATGGAAAGGGATTCATATCCCAGATTTTTAAAATCCAAATCCTACCTGAACCTTTTGAACCAGCTGCAAACCAACACTTCAAAATAGAGTGTTTGAGGCAGTGAAGAGCCAAGTAGACTCTGTGTCAAATATCCTGTGAAGAGATCCTCCACAGTGGTTGGATCTTGCCAAGGAAAATCCCTGTCTTGGGAGGAGGAGTATGAGGGAGATGCAAACAGCTCCACAGCCAAGAGAATGCACGATAAAAGCTGGTGAGGCTGTCACAGGGGTGAGAGCAGCACAGGGAGAAAATCGCCTCCTCCCACATGCCATAGAGTCAAGGCAGGATATGGAAACTGATGTTTGAACTGCACCACGAGCACTGAACCGTGTCTTAGATCCCAAAGAACTGCTGACTGTTAGGAAGTGCAAGCCTTGCAAGCTGAGCATTGGAAAAAGATTGTCAAGTTCAGAAGAAAAACTAGGGTGACTGACAATTTTGGGCATAACAAGAAAATGCCAAGACAAGACTGACATCTCTTTTAAAAACCTATGAAGTGTTAATAAGTGTGAGTGTGAGCTCCACAATGCTGTTGTGCTATGTAAATATATCCTAAATTGACATGTCTTAAAACTGCTATGGTTTAAATTATATAACAATTATATAAGCTGTATTTTTATTACATTTGTATTCAACAGGCAGGTATGTAGCATCTTTGCTGTTTAATTTATTGAAAAATAATAAGTAACTCTTCATTAAAATATAGCTAAAAATAAAGTTTTATATCTTATTTACATCTTATTTGAAGTGATTTTTCCATCATAATTACTGAAATATTGAAACACACAATTCCCTTCACTCTCACTGTGCTACTACTTCTCATCTCCATATTCAAATACTAGTTTAACCTCTACCACTTCTCTCTCCTTTTGCCCATTTTACACAACCATAATCTGAGTTACCTGGGATAGGCGATACTGACTTACCTAGACCCATCCTCATGACCTCCCAAAAAAAGAAAATAAATAAATAAAGAGGAACTAAATTTCCTCTGTATTTTCATGATGCCCCAGCTACCAGCACCCAAGTCAAATCTCAAATATAGAAAATATTGAGCCAATGACCCCACAGTTCAACCCCCTTGGACACTAAAGATGAATTGAGCACATGGATCACCCATGTTTGCTTTTGTAGAGAGGCAGCAACCAGAGCGACTCCCCAGCAGTCACATTGTTTGAGATACTAGCATTACTCCACTAATCCTGGCGGGATATGGAATGTGACATATAACGCCAACATTAGCCTCAAAGGTCTTTTGCTTTTCTCTGCAACTGTTGCATTAAATTCACTCTAAAATGTGATCAGTAGCCTATACCACAGTGGGTAGGGATGAGAACTAAAGTAAAAGGAAAAAAGTTGTGATTATGCTTGAAATATGTAACTATGAACAAGAGCACTCCCAGAACTCAAGTGTTTGAGACCTTGTGACATTAGAGCCTATAATGAAAATAAATCAAAGAATGCCTTGGTTTTAATGAGTTACCGTCATGAGACACTGATATCACATGGGTGGCAATACAAGATTCTATCTCAGCCTTGCAAATTTTCCATTTTTGCAAAATAATATGAGCTTTGTGAGCCTCAATCTGTTCTGTATCAAAGGGAGGAGCTATAAATTCAGAGACGTCATCTCTTGGGGCGAGGGCAGACCGTGTTCTTACTGCCACCTTTTGGGGACTTTGGGACTTCCAGGGGAGAATAAAAATCTGTGTTAGAAGAAAAACAGCTGGAAGGAACACAGGAAAGTGCCAGCTTCCACCATCACCTACTGTAGTAGCTGGAAGCCACTGCAAGTTACATCTTCCTTTCAAGGCCAATAAACGCAGAAGACAAGACCCTGGTCTTGTAGTATTATTGTTAAGTATGTGCTCCGGAGAGGGTCTGACTGTAAAGCCTGACTGCTCCTGGAACAATGTAAACCAGTCTCCAGCTGGCATTCTTAAATGAATTAATTTTCCAGGATCATTAGAAATAAATCTAATTGCTGTGAAGTAGTAATAACAGCTGTGCCTCCCACACAAGGTGGATCACCATGCTTGCCCTAAAAGAGTTTACATGGACTAAATGTCTCTGTTTGCATAACTTCAAGCTCACAGAAGATAAAAGAACTTTGAAATATCAGCTGCCCTCTAAACAGACACTGCATTCAAGTAAAATTATTCTTTTGACTGTAAGTCCCTTAAATTATTATGGCCCTAATCTTCATTTGCTCCCCCTTGCGCTTTTACAATTTTGCCATGATTTAGCCAAACACCTATACGAAATCTCTGACTAAAATCATATTTCATAGCATGGATAGCCAGGATTTTAATTTGTTTTTGAATGGCTTGTTGCTAGTAGAGAAGACTGTCAGAATAATTTCAGCAACTGGTATTACACAGTTAGTATAGACTAGAGTATCTGAGGAGGGAAGAAGAGACTTTTGACTTTCTTCCACAAGCATCTATCCCTACTTCATAATTTGGCAGAGTGAGAGAGAAGAAAGGTATTTTTCTTCTTCAAAAAGAAACTATTCCACTCTATACAACCTAACCACCCTGGCTATTTTTAAGTCTCTCACTTTATTTGCAGTACAAACCTGATATCAACTGCAAAGGTCAATTGCCCAGATTGTTAATTCCGGCCCACTCGAGCACCCCTGACAACATGACCACATTTCAGCAAGCAAAGAACAGCACAGCAGAAATTCAGGCCTAGCTCTGGGATGCTGAAAGCCCAGTATTACATGTGTGTTGCTATAGCAGTGCTGTCCAAAAGAGGTTTTTTAACAAGGTCTGAGGGATCTGGATGGCTCAGAACACACAGATCAAAGGACTCAGAGCTTTCTGTCACCCTTGGTTCATGTACGAGGTGGGTGCACTCATCTCCCTCCACTCGTGCACAGGAACAGCCCCAGTATCACACACTGGTTTCACAGCTGTGGGTTGGGCCTTTTTTTTAAACTAGGTTGCGCTTTCCCTCTTTGGAGAAGATAATACCATGAGAGAATGGAAATTTGCTGTTCCATTCACTGTCTCTAAAAGAAACGGTTGAATCAGGTTGGCCGTCAGCTACAGAGCAGTGCAGGAAAACAGGATGCAGTACATGGAAAAGCTTTAAGATTTGACAGCAGTGACTAAGACTTTTCTTTAAGTGTTCTACCTTACCCCTGAAAAAACATTTTCATTGTTTGCAAACGTTCCAGTGGAAAAATCAGTCACTGTATCATCTTCAGGTACACTTTTGAAGCGAATTAACATCTCTCTGTTGCAGTTTTCTTTATGGAAAGACTCAAGAGTGCAGCAGACCCTGAATGTATATTTAGAAGACTAGCTTTGACCTCTCAGATTTGGAAAAATGAATTACCCAAACCAGATATTTTTAATGTTGTCCTAAATAAAAATATGGTATAACATAGTATCAATCTCTCCCATATATTGAACAGGCCACCTGTGGAAACATTCTATTATGATGAACAGCGAAACAGGAAGGAAATTAAAGCTGAGATAGTGATGAATAGTCCAAATTCATCACCTTAGACTCCTCAGTGCCACCCATCCCTGCCCACACTCTGAACTAACAGGCTTTTCAGATGTCACCTTTTTTATGGTTGTGAAATGAGTTTGAAAAGAAAAAATAGGTAGTAGAATGTGGAAAAATTAGATGTTTTCATCTTCCATTCAGAGACATGAGTTGGTTGTATCGGAGTGTGTAATGTCTACAGATGAATCTTTTTGAAATTAAATCTTTAGTCATTAAGCAGAGGCGGAAATTGAAAAACAAGTTCTTGCTTAATATTCCTTGGATGATTTAAACCCGTCTTGGATACTCAGAAACAAAGTCAGAGGGGACTTAAGGTTATCCCCTGGTTTTGTTTGGGTATATAAAGCCTCAAAGGCTTTAGTCACTAAAAGGGGATTCACATCAATCAAGAACCAATGTGCCTATTTTGGAAATAAACTCATTCCTCCTCATTTCTCAAAACATCCCCAGAAAGTACTCTCTTGAAAGACCCCAAAGATGATCAACATTTACATTCTACTAAGCACTTCCCTTCAGTTTCTTCAAGCACCACACAGCCTAAGCACCACACAGCCTCAAAGCACTTATCCAGACTAGTGCGGTGACCTGCTGTCACATGGTCCCTTTCACTAATAGAGTTAAAAATAGCTTGAGTAGAGCATGAAATGCAGAAATGTAAACCTTTCAGGACCACTCTAGTCTTGTGTTCAGAGAGAGAAAGAAACACAGCAGATCAGCAATGCTTCTCTTCAAAGTCTGTGACACAGCCAAAGTACTGAAGTGGCAGCACAGCTGCCTACAAACTTGACATCACTGGAGTCACAAGAGGTTTGGGGTTTTTTTTTCAAGTCACTGTGGTCAGAAGGTTTCTGCTATTAGACGGCTAACTTTAGAAATAAGACAAGATAAACATTCTCTGCTTAACACTAATAAGTCAGTAACCCATGATTTCCGTACTACCTATGGAAAAAGTCGGTAATGTATGTACTGTGGCAAATGGTTTGTCAACCATGAAGGTCAAGAAGGCAACTTTACATACAGAGAAGAGACCCAATATTGAACAGAATTTGACCAGCCATGAGTTTGGCAAGATGCTTGTTGTTTACGACAGTCTGAGGAAACTGTGGACACACTCTGGATGTTCAAACAAAGCCCAGAGACCAGCCAGGAACTCTCCAGGTGCTGGAACAAACACCTGGAGGAAAACGGGGCACTCGACTAACACAGTCAAACGTTCTGACTTGGACCACACTATAATCAATAATTTGACACTGAACTATGACAAGATGAAGGACTGGCATCTTCCAGAGGAGTACACACCTGCAGTGGGTGTGAGAAGCCCTGTTCACTGCTGAGCTTTGGTGGAAGTGTGAATGCAGAGTCTCACAGAGAGTTCAGGTCACACAGTGCTTTGTACAACAGCACGCGTCTGGGAAGCCTGACTGAACGGGTGGGGTGAAAATTCCTGTAAAAACTAGTCCAAGCTTCTCATGGTGTGATTTCCTCTCCTACTGAGATGGCTGCAGAACATCAGGCTCACACAATGACAGCACAGTTTTAGGAATAAAAAAGGAACAGAAAGGTCACAGAGTACAACTGAGGTCAGGTTTCCAGAAGTGCTATCTACGCTTCAGTCTGTTCTCACTTAGCAGGACAGTGGGTAATAGAGTTTGCAGAAATGGGTCACAATGTAAGATTTGTCCGGTCTTGTTGATAAAACCTAAAGCCATGAACATAGAAATTATTCAAATTCTTTAGGCAGTGATTATTAGCAGGCAATAATCAATTGTAGTAGGCAAGAAGTAGGCAAAATTATTAGCCTACTACTACCCAGAAACAAAAACCACTTAATTTCTCTATATCTGCAGACAATTTATTGGTTGCTTTGACCTACGTAAGGAGTGAACCTGTGAACACTGTTCCCTCCATCCCTGTGAGCAGAACTTTGTTGCACACAGAATCGAACTCTTTTTGAGGTTTTTTTCAAATATATAGCAAGAAAGTTCCGAACAGAATTTGTCAAAACCACTGAGTAAGATGTAATTAGAGAAACAAGACCCTTCTCTGGAAACATTTATGGCCAAACTAAGGGAGAAGCAAGAACATTGATCTGTTATTTCTGTCCTAAGGCCACTCAAGCAGCAATGAGGATGAGTAGCAGCCAGATCAGAGTATCCACTATGTGCTCTCCTGAAGGTTAACGAAGACCTCTTAATATTTTACTGCTTTCTTTGTGTTTGGACCTGGATCTCCAGGCACATCCTCAGTGCTCCTATTTAACACGCTCTTGTAGGACACTGTGTCAGGAACGTGAACCCCAGGCAAGCCCCAGGAAGCAGTGTTCCTACATTCCCAAATGCCAGGGCGTGGCAGCACTGCAGAGGGAAGGGTGGCAATGTGCAGGCAGGGGAGCACGTGGGTAGATGGAAAGGATGGGTACAAGACAGAATGAGACACTCAGTACTTCCACATTCACTAGTGTGGAACCGATGTAGGTGGGTGAGATGTTTATTGAGCATAACGACATTGAAACAGAAACATAATTAGGAAATAATTAATGTAAGGGTGGGAGGGGAAAAAACCGAAGAGAACACATAAAAATTAAGAAAGTTGGTGCTAGATGAGTGAGTGCAGGAAAACGAAAGGAAACGGAAGACTGAGCAAGAACTCATCTGGGAGAATTATCTTCAGTGATAAGGAAAAAATGGTTGCAATCAAGATGGACAACATATATCTTCTAAACTAGCTGGCAGCGGAGGGTTAATCCCTAGAAAAGAACGGGTCTGACAATTCATAAATTCAGTAGGTCTGATACAATACAGCCACTTTCTCAGTTTTGATACTTCCCTTATTTTCTTTCTGGAAAGCACATCCAGCACAATCACTGAATAAACCAAGCAATAATTGCTTCCTGTGTAGCACATCCCTTCATGATCCTAGAGCTGTTCTGTGCCCTACACCATGCAACACAAGGAATCCAAAGGGAAAAGGCCTTGTCAGAAGTTACCTGCAGGTCTCAGTGTCTCACCAAGAGTCTTTCAGGCTAGAAGGGACTATTTATTAAAGTGCCACTGCAGTGTCCCCACCCAGAGCCTGCACCCACAGCCATCCGGAGGAGGCCAGTCTGAGCTGATGGACACTGTGGTTCAAACTTTCTGCTTCAGTGTGACACCAGATGACATCTAGTGGAATTTGTATGCAATGAGAGGAAGGGTGGGATTTAGGTTAAATCGCGTAATTCCACATCTGGTTAACTACCAAACCATCCACTCTCACGGACTTTAAATATCCTGGAAAGGGAAGTAGATGGGTAACTTTCTGGGTATCAAGCTATAAGTGATGGTAGGGGAAAGAGCTGACGCAGAGAAACAAACTGTAAAGTCATGTTTGCAACCCATTAAGTTTCAAATTTTTCTTTAGAGTATGGTCAAGGATACAACAAAACATGAAATTAGCAGCTAATCCTGCACCTAAATACCCTCCCCCTCTGTACAAGGCAAGAGAGGTTTCCAGACGTATTTCCTTCAGTTTAATAGTAAAAACAAACTTAGGGAGAAAACCCCAGGATAAGTTTATTCCAATTTTAAGCAGTATTATAGCATTTTTTAATGCCTGTAATAAGGGAAAGAAAATATTTGAACACAAAGTCATTGGTTACTGATCCTCAGCCACTGCACAACTTAAATTTACAAAGATGTGATCTTCTATATGGTCTCCTGAACATCAGCTAATAGTAAAAACCCCCTAAACATTTCATTATCACTCATTTTAATAATGAGATTTTAGATGAGTTTTCCTTTAATGCCAATAAAATTTATTGTAAAAAAATAAGATATATTTATGCTTTTGTGAAAGAACATGCATAAGCACATATAAGGTTTTTCCAAATATATGTAGATCAAATAGTTAAATACTGGTACAAATCACTAGAGACTATCAACATAACTGGGATTTTCATTCTGTAACTTTTCCAGAGTCACAGGTATTAATATGGTGGTTTTTTCTTATTTTAAATTTAAGTAGTTCTACAAATAAGATTATTTATAGACATTTTTTAGCTTGTCAGGTTCTGGCCCTCAGATATTTAGTATATAAGTGCCTGTATATGAAGCATTAAAAGTAGGAGGAGGCATGTGATAAACTTGAAATATTTCACTATTATGATTATTCGAATAATCAACTCAAGTTATATTGCACAGATATTTGCTCCTGCCCGTTCCCATAATAGAAATGGAACAAACTACTCCAGAATCCTGTGCAAAGTTACAATGAATAGATTTAAGAGGTCATTTAGATTTAAATCTCATTTTTAGAATGAGATTTAATGAAATAGCAATCAATAGAAAATAGATCACAGCGATATTTGCCCTTCCCTAAGCACAGACCGGGTCTCACATGTGATGCTGCCCTGCTCTGACACCAGGTTCTGCTGTAGGTGAGCACACCACACACATTTCCTCCCTAGCAGGACCAGTGCTGTGGGAAAAGGGACGTACATCTCATACACAAAGCCTGTGTACCAGTAGGGTGAGCTGCAATAAAATAAATGACTGCACTGTATTGTTGTAGGCTCAAACCTCCAATCCTCCACAGTTCATGCTCTGCCTGGGAGGCTCCGTAAGAGGAAAAGAAGATGAGTCAGAGCAGAGAGAGAAGATTGAAAGAAATATCACAGCACACATCTGGGCTGTCAGAGGGAGCAGGGACATGACCAACCTTCCCCTCCCAACAGGGTCAGTCCGTGCCTTGCAGGCAATGGCAAATTCTCAGAGATCTCAAGCCACAACCACCCCAGGAAGGACAGAAAGCCTTCCAGAAAGATCTCCTTCTGTGACTAATTTGCAGCAAGCGGCTGAGCTAGTGCTTATTCTCAAAGCCCCAGTATCACTACAAGTGAGCCTCCCACTGACATAAACAGCAACTTCAGTGCTATTGCACTGCATGGTCCTTTCAAACGCCTGGTCTGTGCGAAACAGAGGAGTAGAAACTTCCACAGGCACAAATGAGTTCAATTTACAGCCCTGGAAAGAGCCTGGGTTGATGTAATGTTAAAGGTATATAGACCTTAAGCAGAAGAATTATAAACCTATGTTTCTATAGTTATAAGTAAGAATATGTATTGGGTGATATGGTGGAGGGTTTTAAGTACAGTAATGTGATTTTATAGTTTAAGTTAAGAATTTAGATGTTATAATTAGAAGTACATGTGTCTACATGAGCTAGCATGTTATTGGTTAAAAAACACATGCACAATGCAGTAAAAAATACCAAAGGTGATAGGTTATAAAGTCAAAACAAAGTTTTGTGTTAATCGCTTATTGGACCAAAAAGTTATAAATTGCCATGTAACTTTGAAACTCATGACTATCTTCAGTTCTGGCGACTTGTTACTAAATCCACGACCTCTGAGACTGATGCCTTGTTTGATTTTTCAAGTAATAAATCATGAATAACCGTGATGGTCCCATCTCTTTGATAAGGCGCCGACACCGGCCAGAGAAGAACAAGCAAAACATAGATAAGTTGAGTCTTAATTGAAAATGAAGCCATAACCTGGGCAACAGCCACGAGAAAAATGACAGAGGACCTCACACAAGTGTAAGGAGTTCAGGTCTAACATCCCTCAGTGCTGTGCAATAGCAGGTTGGCCAAGTAGGAGCACATAAAATCCTGACACTGATGGATCACAGGAGAAAATAAAGGTTCTCCCAGAGCAGTTCAAAGTGCTTCATAATGCTGCCTGTAAGAAGAAAATTGGTTTCAGTGCAAGGGTACTTTTGTCTCATTTCAACATGGACTTCAGATTTCATATAAAGAACTCTGATAAAGGGATGGAAAACATTAGTCACAGGACTTGGACAATACACACAAGATTTCAAATAAGTCAAGTACAGCTTCATGTCATTACAGCTGATCAGTAGAGATGTCAAGATAATTTCAGAGCAAACAGGCTCTATCAGTGGTGCATCAGAGCCCAAAGGAGCTTTTTCTGATGGAAACCACAGCCGCTGTTTGCCTGTGATATGTATAAAAGAGGAGTCAGGCACTAGTATGAGCAGCATAGGCACGGACAATGGGTAGTAAGACCATCTACACTAAGAGAAAATAACGAAACAGGACAACAGGTCAAGAAATTTGGAAAGCTACCCCTGCAAATGCAACTACTAAATGAAGCTTTTTAACCAAGCCAAACAACCCAAGAGGAGTTTCTGTAAGTATGAGATTTTGCTCTTCGAAATATTTTCAGGAAAGTATGGCATAGGTAGGGAAACACTTGTTTTATCTCTTGGCATGTAAAGTTCTCAGCATTGCAAAGGCATTCCTGTTAGAAATGTTTCTGATGTGTACCCAGCTTTATTTATATATATAGGGATATTTTGTGTAATAGTGCAAAATAAGCTGAATAACATTACATAGGCAATCAGTTAGAACTTTTATATAGCAGTTTCTCTCCGCTGAAAGTTATGCTGGGCACTAAAAGCTGTGGCATTTGATAGTTTACAGATTCATTGGCACAGAATAAGGGTGTTGAAAAATCAAAATCTTTGTTGTAATTTGAAAGGTAAATAGATCTTGTTCTTTGATGTACCAAATCAGTTTTCCTGATATTTCTCCAATATAAAATACAACAATAGTTAAGCAGTCATTTCCAGATCAGTACTTATCAGTAGCTTATCTCTTTTACAGACATGAATAACTCCAGCACTTAGATTCATTTACTATCAGTCAGGCAATTCCTACTGCAAATGTTTTAGCCATGTGACTTTGTGTTTGATTCCCAGTCCTGCAGGAAGCACACAGGTCCTACACATCAAAGAACTTGTGGCCTTGTTGCAATAAATTGTTACAACAAGCAAGGACAAAGGATACTACACTTATAAATATTGGGTGAGAAGAGTTCCATGATTCAAGTCGAGTTACCTGAACACTGCAAAGCTGTATGAAGTAGTTAAGATGTAATTTACCATTTATAATAGATGATAGGACACTAATAGGAAACTGTGACAGGTGACAGGCTGCTCTTGTGGGGTTAGACAACCCAAAACTAACACACTGCTCCAGGGTGTGGTGCAGCTTTTGTACCACTTCTGTCTTATTCCAGGGTTAAGACCACTGTCAGCAGAAACACACATCAGGCTAATGAAACATAGAGTATGCTTCAGTGGAAAGAAGATGTTCCAAATCAGCACTGGAAAAGATAAAATCAGCATGCTCTGTTCCTTGGTTTATTAGGAAATGAGTCTGACACAAAAAGAAGAGGGAACCACAAAGCCCTGGATGTGCATGCTCGGAAAATGTGTGTACTCAACAAGCTGAAAGCCTCTAACTCAAATTAAAATGGCTCCTCAGAACAATAACATTTCCTTGCACAAAAGTCACTTCATGCAGCCATCACCTGAAGAAAAAACTAATAATTGACACCTTGAATTCAGATGCAAGCAGCTGAACTAGATTACTTAATATTGCTTCATCTGACTTTTCTTGAGCATCTCTGTATAGTAAGAAACCGACATGAATTTCTCCAGGTTTCAAAAAAGCCACAAAGGCTGCATTTCACTCACATTTCAGTGAATAGAAGATGAATGACTGCAACATGAAAACACCCAAAATAGAGGACATTGGTCAAAATAGCCTAAAATAAGGTGATAAGCCAGAATTTAAATGCATAACTCATCTTAAATATGGAATATTGTGTCTTTTTAAATGATTGCTTTTAGGCAGAGGGTGAGATGAGTAAATACTAATGGAATGATTCAAAAGTCAGAGACCTAGCAGAGAACATAATTCAGAGAATTCTGAAGCAGGCAGCAGGCAATGTCCCCTTGCAATCCTATAGGGCTGCAGGGAATGTGAGCAGGAGCTGCAGTGTAGCTGTTGGGCAAAGTTATGAAGTTTCAATACCCTGCAGGAAATGTACTGGGTAAGACTCTCATATAACGTAAAACTGAATATTGATGTCAGGGAAACAAAGAAAACAACACTGAAGGCAAATGAAAAGATTTCACAGGTTCACAGAAAGCTGGGAGACAGAACCTTGTCCTGTCTTTTACTGTGTGTTTCAGTTTGAAGGAAAAAATTGGCTGTAGGAGTAATATGTGCCAGTCAATCCCAAGTCTGAAAGAAACTCCAAGTTTAAGTAAATAAGACTGTTTTGATTTCAGGCAGGTCTGTACAAACTTACAGTCCTATGTAAATTCAGCATTTGGCATTGCTTGAAAGCCAAAGAGAAGCACTAAACATACTCCATGTCACAAGAGATTTTTTAAAATTTTGTCTTTCTTAGGCAAACATTTTTAACTGCCTCATTCCTAATAAACTACACCCTCTCTTATGGATATCATAACTATATAAAAGCAAGTTTTATATGACTTTTATTGATGTTGAGACACATGCTGGACAAATATCAGTGTTAATCTTAGACACTTAACAACTTACTCTGCATTGTCCAGTTTACATTGAGCTCTGATCTCTGATCCAGGTCACCCTGAGCTTTCAGAGAAAAAAAGACTTCTAGTTTCATTCTGCTTTGGCTCAAGCTCAACCTTCAATTGCCTTTCAAAACTGAAGAAGCAAAGAGGCAAAATTATTAACATTTTTATTCTTCCCTGAGAGATATCCACTGGACTGCCTGGTAATTTATTTTTATTTTTTTTAAGTTCTTGTATGTCACAAAAATATTTTGGTCAAGTGCTTCAGAAATGAAGATAAAGATCTCACAGATAAAGATCAGATGCACAAAATAAGAATACAGTCAGAACTCATTGCACTGCTATATGTAGAGTGAATTATAAGCTTTTATTTAAGAAAGCCAGAACTCAGCACAGCAGATTCAAAACTCACATATTTTCCATGTTTAGGAGAATGAGTCCAAATACTTGTTGGCTTTGCAAGATATTCAGAGCAGAAGAAAATGGGACCAGTTCTAAGTAAGTAAAGATAAGAATCTTACATTCTGCAGTATACAAGCTGAGCAGGAGAAAAAAACCCTCAAAATTTACAGTGGAGGTTTCTTTGTAAGCTTAAGATCATGCAAAGGAGGGCAACACCTTCACAAGAGCCCCAGCCAAGCCCTTTCCTGCAGCCAGTTCCTTAACAGCACATGGAGGGTACGCTGGCGTATCCCACTGGGAACTCCTTTTATGTGACGTAGGCATAGGCCCAAACTCAGCCCTAGATAAAGCCCAGATCTGGGCCTGTGAGGAATTTGTAAGCTGGATATTTTGGATCCATCTTTTAAAAGAATTCAGGGCATTGGCAAAGGTTGAATATTCATGTGGTGCATGTGAGACATGGCCAGGTGGCTCCTGCAAGTCCTCAGCTGCCACCAGGCTCCGTGGGGGCCAAGCACTGCCAGGAATTTGGGGACATGTCCCATTGGGGTGGGGGAGCGCTTCCATCCAAAATGCCTTCAGCTGGTATCAGATCAGACACAGAAGCGATTTACTGAGACATGCCCTCCACAGCAATCCTGAGGAGCACCTGATGACCTCTGGAACTGCCATTTGGGTGAAGTCGGGTGGCAGAAATCCAGACAGTGTTTCCAGCTACTGCACCATGGTGGTGAGGGGAGTCACTCACAGTGGAGGGTGTACAATAAGTGAACAATAACTCCACAGGACACTACAATTTAATTTTTTGAGTCCCAGGTATATAGCCTCAGTTATTTTTTTTCAGTGTAATATACGTACTTCAGCAAATCCAATCATGTTGCAAATCAGTGCAGCAAGACGTTTACTATCAGCACTACAGCTATCAAAGGGGCATTAATACAAATCATAACCTACTCCCTTACTGCCCTTTGTATTCTCCTGATTTTTAAAGGAAGGTAAAAAGGTAAAAAGGTTTTCCTCTGTGTCAGCTGCCCCATCAGGCAGGGTTCTTTCTGCTTCACAGATTAATGCTAAAGACAAATAATCAGAAATGGAAATAAGATGGCTCTCCTGATGATGTTCAGTGAGACAGACGAGATTGTCACTCGTTCTATACAAGCGCTATTGCTGACAGAGGTGAAAAATTATCTGCATCAGGAACAGCAAATGTGACTCAGAAGTAGCTTGTAAGGAGAAAAAAAAAAATCATTCAAAGAACTACAGATTCTCACTTCCCATAACCACATGCTTTACGAGTTTTTATGGAGAGAAGGCTAATAGCTCACAAGAAGGGAAAAAAATATCTTTTACTGGCAAGAATTACTAGAGAGTTATTGATCCCACAGTTCAATAGTAGTAACATTTCTCTTACTCTGTATTTCTTTGACCAGCCCAGTCTAATCAGGAAAGCCTGAGAAAATAATTGGCTAGTCACACCATGTACTTTTTCAGAGAAAGAGGGAATTATATCAAGTTATAAATAAATGGGTCATTAGCAATTAAAAAACTACAGAGCTGCTAATGGCTGTTCTGCAGCAGAAGTCTAAAAAGCATCATGCAGCACTCATACCAAAGCCAATTTTGATTTTAACTTGAATTTTTAAAAAGCACTGTGATACTAAGTAGCTGATGACAAAATTATAGCTCCCGTGAAAAGCAAATACTCAATGAGAAGTGATCTTACGCCAAATTTGGCTGACGCGTAATGGAAAGCACCCACTGGAATACATCCTCCATCCTTTCTTTTACTAACATAAGCATAAGCATTTTTTCCAAGTTACCAGCATTGGTGTCCTACAACTGCAATCTCTGAAAATCAGTTGTTGTAAATGGAGCTACATGCACTTAAATGGAGCTACTGCCCTCAAACATTTGTTTTTCCTTAAATTGTTTAGTCTCTCACCTCACTACTTCCATGCTCTTTCCCAGAATTGGGCAGGAGACTCCTACAAGCTTATGAACTTATTGCTTAAGAATAGAAAACACGAAAGTAAAATCTGACTTTAGCCACCTCCAAAGGCTGTGTAGATTAGTAATAGTGTGTCACACTGCATTGTAAACAGCTGGTGAGAGATGGAAGTCTCTTCCAGCTAAGATTGCATTAACCTTTTGTTATTTACCTTATGCTTGGAGCTTATATTCAGCTCTCAGATAAGTCAACTTAGATGTTAAAGGCCTTTAAATATTACACTAAGATCTTGTGCCCCTGAAGACTTTGCTACGAAACACAAGCATCAATATTTCCTAAATTCTATGATGATTCCTGTCCCCAAAGAAGTTACTGTCTAGACAAGCAGTACTTGTGTTTCTCCTAAGCACAATTTAAATAAATAAATGAATGCCATTTCTAGAGGAATTACATGCAGCACCTTGAAATGGAACTGCATTTGTTACAGCAAGAAAAATATTTGTCTCAGCATACTAAGCACAAGATCTGGGAGACACAGAAAAGCTTTTTAAAATGTAAATTTCATACAGCTCATATTTAAATTAGGGGACAGATTTTCAACAATGTAATTAATTTTTCTTACACTTCGAGCCACAGCTAATCCTGCAATAATGCCCTCCTGTTTTTCTAAAGGCTGTCTTTGGAGGAAGTGCTGCAATGGTCCCAGTCTTTTGAAAATCTGGTAACAAGCAAATGTAAGTAATTGTGTTTGCACCCCAGATGGATCGCTGGAAAAGGTTCCCACAAAGCAAAATCAGTAACTCATGCTGTATAATATATGCTGCCTAACACACAACTAATGAGAAACAACTTTGTGTGACATGCCTAGCACGCCTCGCAGTGAAAATAAACAGAGTATGCTGCAAATGCTTTCCCAAACTTGCTATTTCTGCAATCACACGTAATTCCTTTAAAGACACGTGATGAGGGCATGGTTTATCTGCCACATCCCCACTTAGAGCACTGAATAGCAACTTACATTAGCAGAAAAGTGACAAAGTTCTCCTGGGAAGTCCTGTGTACAGCAAAGACACCATAAAATGGCATATCTATACAGGGTAATGCCATGGAATTTCAACTCCAGTATTCAGGGATGGGAAGAACTGTAGCTGCAGTAGCAATTCTGAACTTTCCCACTCCAGCCTCCCTCTGCTTCATACAGGGCTCAGAGCTCTCCCACATTTCTCATATGGGCAGCAGTCCGGAACATCACTGCTGAATTACGTTTTTTAAAATAGTGATGAAAAAGTTACACCACAGCACAAACCTTTAAAAATTACTCCTGAGGACTGGCATCATTTTCAAACTGCAGAAAAATTACAATGAGCAGGAAGATTAACAGACAGCACTTGTAACTCTAAAGATTTTGCCATGAAAATCTTAAACAGGAAACAACCAAGTATGTTACAGCAGAGGGAGAAACTCCACAACAGAAAACTGTCCAAAGAGACCAAATTACAGCAGAAGCAGCAGGCACACATGTGATCACCACCCCTGCCAGATGACAGGCAGTGCTCAACATTTTCCAAAAAAATGAAAGGCCAGAATGCTGCACCAGCAAGAAAGTTTGCTTTAAATAAAACACTTGTAGCTTCCAGCAGTACTCAGAATGCTGCCCTTCTTAAAATGCCTCCTTCACTGCACTTAAAAACACTACTTGTTGAATTTTAATTCATTTAAAAGCCTCATGACATCCAAAAATGGAAAAGTATACTCATATAAAAAGCCAGAGACTCTAAACCCAGTGGATTTGCAACGCTTTAGGAAAGGTGGGCAAAGCGTTTGCCTACCACAGACTTACTCTGGGATTAGATTTACTAGGGAGTCCTGCATGTGCAGGAAAATGCAAAGTTGAAGTGTACGGGCAAGATACTGCAATTATTTCCCCATTTTGACATAATCGAATAATATTTATGGGCTACAATCAAGAATAACACTGCTTTATAAATGTCCCTATTGCCTGCAAAGGACTCTAAAGGCAATGCATATAGACATGTAACACAAATTTGGCTTCTGAAATATTTACAGATGGGCCTATGATCTACAAGACCTACTTGAAGACAGAACATAGTGATGAAAACATAGAATTCTGGCTTGCCTGCGAAGCTTATAAGAAGATAACATCGCAGAGGAAAAGGATTTCCATGGCCAGGAAGCTTTTTACAAGTTACATCCAACCCCAGGCGCCCAACGAGGTGACTACAATATCACAAGCTCTTTATTTTATAGAAATGCCGGAAGTGTCATGCAGGAGACCCACAACAAATGCCTAGCACCTCTTGTATCAAAAAGAGTGAAAACTTGCTATTCATCCTCCCCCCAAACTCTTTTCCACACAGAATTTTAACACTTGGATCCACATCTCATCTATAGGCAAATCTTTCAACTGTATCCACCAAGAACACAAGCAAAATGCACAACTCAATTAAGGACCAAGTTCTTGGATCTGTTCTATTCTTTTTTACATCAGATCCAGGGGGCATTGATATCACTTCACTATATTTTGGATTATGTCATTTCACTAGATTCTGGATTATGTCATTGCTACATATCTACATATATATTTATCTCAGTCTGGTCTTTGCAAGAGTAAATATAAATGAACAAAGTAAAAACTCTACCCAGTGCTGTCACCTTTGTAAAATGGGTGAAAAGAAAGATTCCAAGACAGATTAGCTTTTCTTTTTGGTTAAGGAAAACAGCAGATTTGTACGTAAAATACCTGATTTTTTTCCCCTGACAAGTTGCTATAGAAAAAAGTCATTCCTGCTCAGCCACACATGCTCTATGACCTTTAAACATTCCTGCTTATTACTCTCCTTGCAAAACTAAGCAAACTCTGGCTTTTACTGCCACTGCCTCTGGCAGGCGGACATAACTAAAGAATCATGCTTCATTATTTTCTGGTTTATGTGTAACAATAAAATTATTATACAGTCTCAAAATGCAGCCTCCCTGCTGGCACTGGAGGAGAAGCCAAACCCAAATCAGCTGGATTCCCAAATGCTGGCTGAGAGCAGTTGCTGCTTTAAATGATTAAACCACTACCTCTAATCCAAAACTTGAGCAAATTTTAAATTTCCTCTGTTGGTTTTAATTGCCAGTTGGCACGACAATGCATTCTTGTCCCTTTTTCTCAGCTTTTATTTTTAGTATGTGCAGCTATAGGAAACTTAGCAAGATATTTGCACTTCCAGAAGAGAAATGTCAGATTTGCCAACCACAAATTCGTTAATCAAATGTAAGGGCTTAAATCAGGACAGTTATAAATAAGCTGTGCAATTTTTTTCTAAAAGAGTGTGTATTTGAATCTTGCTATTGTCTGTCTGGATTCTAGAGCTTCAGGACACACCAGTTTCACATTTTCTTGATGTTCACTATTAATACAAGAACTAGGTACCCGTCTAAAAAACTAGATGCTCATGAGGCTATGAAACACAGTTTATATTCAAATTACAGCAGCATTTAAAAAGAAGCCACTCAAATGACTCCTCTGAAATAGGAAGATCTCAACCCATGAAAGACATCAGCACTAACCAAATCTTTAGAGGTCTCCTCTCAACACTGACAGAAAAAGTCAAGCTGAAAACAACCAGTGGAACTCATCATGAGCTGATGGATTATAGAAGGGTTCTGTCGTGATCCGGGGGGTGTTCTGGTGGGATGCTACAACCTCCCCGAACCGACTTCAACAGAAAGTCGCTTGGCAGCCGCTGCATTCACACAGACACACACACACACACCGGATAGCTTCTTCGACAGGTCAACGGCAAGGAGGCAGGAAGGGTCTTTGTGTGGAATTCCACGGCACAGGTTTATTTGAGCCCCACGTGTGAAGTGGACCAGGAACCAAAGATGTTGGGAGAATGAAGGTTTTCAGTTTATATATGGGGGCAGGGAAAGGATCAGGGGCAGGGGCGGTACATAGGCGGGACTAGAGTATGGGAGCCAACGGGAAAATCTGAGTGAGTGGCAGGGAACAAGGTCCAATGGGAGAGTGGGGAACGGAGAACTTTCTAAAGAAGGAGCAGATAAGGTACAAGGGCGCAGGGAGGCCAACTGGGAAAGCAGAACTGGGATACATTTCCATAACAGAACAGGGCATCCTGGGGGAGGCCTTTTTAGTCACTTTAACCTGGGGAGCTCTCTCGGGGTCTGTCCCTTTCACTGGCTCCCACAGGGTTCCTTTTAGCTGGTGTTTTCGCTGATCACGAGACCTTTCTGCTGCTGCATACCTGTAGAGCTCCAATTTATCTGCTACAAACCATGAATTGCAGCAGGAAAACTCTAGGAACTAAAACTTTTTCTGAACAAGGTCAATATATAGTCTCAATTTTATCTCAGGTCATAACAATTTTAGTCATTTTTTTCCCACCTGGAGGTAATGTGCACCTCCAGGCACTTGGACTCACCAGAATTCAGGCTTCCTCTTCTGGAATCTAACCCTAGCTCTAGGAACAACTCTTAGCAAAGGAAAGCGGGATTGGATATCAGCAATTTCCAGCTGCTCCTTCCACTGCAGCCACTCCCCATCCAAACCATGTCCACAGGACAACTTCTGCCTGCATTGTCATACTTCTCTTACTCTTCCTAGAAGTAGTGAGAAAACCAAACTCACCCTGCTGAACTCCCCTTTCGGAGCCTTGGGACCATATTCTGCATACAGGCCCAGCAGCAGAGACTTTACCACTGCCCTTGACCTCCACTAATCACAATAGTCAGGATTAAATTGGCTTTTCCACTTGTGTTTCAGATAAACATTGACAGCCCTGCAAGGAAAGCAATTCTAAGGAATATTCAAGAGCCAACACAGTCCTGCTTTGATGAAGCACAGAGAATAATCTACAGGCACATGGAAAGAGATTCCTACCCACGATTTCTTGAATCGCAGTTCTACCAAAAGCTCAAACACAGTCTTCAAACTAATGGCAACAATTCAATGGTAAATTAAAGAGAATGGTTGAAAATGTAAGAAGGTTTCTTCTGGCACACAAGTGTTTAAGATTTAAAGAAAACAGGAGAAAGCAGGCAGTAGAGGAACCTTATTATTAACCTGTTCAACTGTTCTGTTGATGTTAGAATTCACAAGGCGCTATCTTCCCCCTTCCCAAGGAAGACTTCTTGTTTTGTTTTCCTCTCCCCTCAAAAAAACCCTTAAAAAAAACCCAAAAACATTTTGCTACTGGGAAATAAATGTTTATTTGACTGTACATTACAGGAGAAAAAAATATCTGCATTGCTACATTTGCTGTTGGTTTTAGTCTCATAATCTCTCAAAGTAAAAAGATAAATTTGAAATGCAGCTGTTTGCTTAATCTTAAACTATGAAGTATATTATTCATGTGGTGTAGAGTTAAGTTTATGCTGAATTATGATGTAAAACATATGCCATGAAGGCACTTCATCTACAGTGTACTGAAATATTACCAGTGTCTTTGGGTTTTTCTTCAGTGATAAAATTCATTGGTATTTTGGCTTGTTTTTCTGGGCATGGGCACACTAACACATTACTTTCCCTTCAGACTCCCTAAGAATTGGATACAAGCAAGCCTGACCCTTGAACATCCTCCTGCAGCACAGACAGGGCTCTCTCACGCATAAACTGTCGAAGACAACTCACTGATTTGTTGAGCAATTATTACAGTACCCTGGTTTACATCAATAACTAATCTGAGCTTCTCTAATCTTGTTAAAACTGGAACCTCTTGATTCTTTTAACAGACTTTAGTGTAGATAACAAAAGCCATAGGAAATCAAAGACTTTTCTAGCACCGTCTCAAGCTGCTTTATTCTAAGGGATAAAAGAACAAGTCATTCTCTGACAGCAGCCCTACGAACCCCAATAAACATCCCACCGATCCTCTGGGGTGATCTCAAAGGAGAAATGAAGTGTTCATTCAGCTGGATCCATTTATGTGACTGAGGTTACTTCCATCACGTTGCCAGATCATGCTTATTAACAGTTTACTTTAAGCTGTAACTTGGCTGCCTAGTTTAAAGAGGCAATTTTTGTGACAATGTGATAACCCATTGTCTCGCCTCCATTAGGAAAGCCCAGTTCGTGGGAGGACAGAGCTTCACTGTGCCCCTTGTTTAACCACAGTGTTCTCAATGAGAACCTCCCTCATTTTCCGATGTGAATACCTGTGCTTTTTCCTTACAAGGCAAACAGGAAACACAGCTCAGTGCAGGCAACAAACAACTGGGTTTCACTGTCTTGTAGTGAGGAGAGACTATAGCTGTTTTTTTAAGTTGTTCCTCTTGTTGGTGTAATAAATACTACATGTGGCTATATTTTAAGGTAAAATTTCAACCCTTAAAAAAAAAATTCATTGTCTAAGGCCTCTAAGCAGCACCATTATTGTGGTGCACAGCACAAGTTACATCTGCAGAGAGAGACAGTGATTTATTGATGACAGATGAGTATGTTGATCAACAAATAGCCAATGCATACGATGTCTGGCTTTGTATGAAGTTAAATTGGTAAATTGCAACTCTGTGAGGACCCTAATGACAACATGGGAGTGACAACATGTGATGTAAGCGATCATGTTTAACTTATCAGTTATCTAAGGCCCCAAAAATTCTTTTCATCCATCATTTTTTCATTAAATTCTCAAGCTAGGATTCATGTACATGTCCACAGCAGAAAGCAAAGCCAGCCTGAGCACAGCCTCCACCAGAATAGAAAGCTTTAACAGAACTTCAGAGTAGTAAGAAAAGGGAGTGCAACTACAGGAGATGATCCTTTCCTTTTGCAGTGACCTCATATAAAAGGATTATCATACAAATATGTGATTGTCCAGCTCATAAAACCACTCAGCAAGAAAGAACTCCACAGGAAATCCAGCTAGGGATAGTACAGCTTTTGCTGCTGCTAACTTTTGATGGGTGTACAGGGCACTGAACTTTAGTTTGATTAGGCCTGCAAGACGCCACAGCAAAGAAAAAATCATAAGATCACTTAAAAAAACAATTCCTGCAGGGAAGCAAATCTGTGACAAAAGCCAGCCTGAGCAGAAGTAAAAAAAAAACCCAAATACACACAATAAATAAACCAAGGATCACACTAAGGAAAGTCTTCCCATTTCTACTGGAATTAGAAATTCAGAAGACCTTGGTATCTGTGTCCAAGTAGAAGAGGCCCACGGTGACTAAGAATAATGACTCTCCATATCCAAACAGGCTCAGCATGCACTGCCTTCCAAAGGGGTCACACAAAGGGCTGTCCAGGTGCTATGCTGATAGAGAAACCCTTCCTCCCTGCAGAAAGGAGATTATCCAGAAGGAGAAAAAAACCCATCCACAGAGAATACTTAGGGAAATCACAGAGAGACTCACAAAAACATTTTTATGGCATGAAATGTTTAGTGGGTATTTTACTAACAGGTCATTAGTCTACCTACCCTTATTGTTGGTGGGATTATTAATTCTGTATTTCCTTCTAGAAATAAATAAAATGTTGGGGTTTGGGGCTTGGTTTCCTGTTCCCCATGTCTATCCCACACTCCCCAGCTGGAAAAAAAAAGAGGGTCCTTTTCCCAGAATAGATCTGTTGTTAACTGTTAGAGATCTTTCTCTTGCTTTGCTTTTCTTTTGTGTTACCAGATGCAGGGCAATAACACAGTATTTTACTAGATCATATGATTCATAAAACAGTAACTAATGGCAGCAGCAATAACAAATCACTGCTTTTATCCTTTTCATTAACAGCACTTGAACGAGCTCAGGTATACTTTTCCACTGGCAGACAAACCTAAAAGGCATTTGCTCACATTAATCATTCAAGGCTACTGTTAGAAGAGATAAAAAACTTGAAAATAGCTGAATTGTCAGAATTCTCCTTCTTCCCTCATTTATTTAACAGGAATTTAAAAAAGAATAAAATCAAAGTGGTGATACTTCAAACATTAAGTTTGGAAAGATTAAAATGCAGATTAATAAAACCACTATAGCAATTAACTGTATTCAACCCTGGAAACTGTTGACCTATGGAGGCCCCCTAAAAAAACCAAAAAAACAACCAATACTGGACAGATGGTCTAGGGTTTTTTGGGGTTTTGTTTTGTTTTTAAAAGAGCTGACAACTAGATCTCTTTCCCTTTGTAAATATGAGCTGTGTTGGCCTAGTTTCTTAATAACAGCTGTGAAATTTATACTCTATCGTTATACTGCTATTTCCAGGAGTTTTACATCAGCTCTTTGAGCATAGATGACAAGCATAGAATAAAAAAATGCAGATTGTAGATCAGGTCTATAAAACAAAGTAAAAATCTGCTTATAATTAGAGTCACCCAAAATAAAACTTTAAGCATAGCACAGCCTAATTTCTTTGGTACAGATGGATGGTAAATGAGAACATAAATGTCTCTCCACTGTGCATTCCAAAGATTTCAGAGAATAAGTTGTTAGGAGGCTTTTCTCTCAAGTTCTCCTCATTATTTTTGTACTTCCTTGCCAACTCTAGATATTCCTTCTCTCAAATCTCAAGAAATAAATGTTACACGATCTCGCTCTAAGTGTAGCAAAGAGCCATTATACACAACTTGGTACAGTAGACAACTGATCTAAACAAATGGTGAGCAGAGATGTTTATCACCAGTTACAGGCCAGATGAGGATGTTTGGGAACTAACAACCTCACCGGAAAGGGAAATGACTCCAGCATTTTCAAGTATTACCAAATGTACAGTACTGTTGCAATCACAGGGCCCTTCAGAAACTGATGTTTGGTCTAATGTTCACTGACAGAGCGCAATGGAAGAAGTCCTACAAAAAGAACATTTTGCTGCACATGCTGATTAGCTGCAACCCATGGCTACGGACCATAGCTGGTTTTGGGCAAAGAATGCATCCTAACACAGATTTACCTACAGTCTCCTACAATGCAGCCTCACAGAGCTGGTCATCTCAATAGAATCACTCGTTTAATTATTTGTCAGTAATTTTAAGAAGCTTTGCTGTTAAAATCTTATATCTCAAAATTTAAAAAAGCTTTAGAAAATATAAACTTTAAAAAATTCGGATTTAAAATAGCAGACCCAACTGAGGTTCTGATTAGAATACACAAAAGATTCTTACTTTTCTTTTAATTAAAAAGAAAAAAAGAAACAAGTGAAGCAATATAGAAAGAAAGATAAAAAGATGCAAGAGGAGCAAGTTGTGTGAGGAAGCAAATCACACAGTCCAACACTCTTTGAGATATTACACATCATATGTACACAGATTCTAAGAATTGTGAATTCTCATCACACCAGAAACGAGATCTCAGCCAGTGCAGCCAAATTGTGCAATGGGTTCTTCAGAAAGGAATGCGAATTATTAAGAGCATGATAGTGTCGTATTCTGGATCCCATGCAGTGTCTTTCTGTTGACTTTCACGTGTCTTCGTGTCCTTACAAGAGCTGTGACGTGGAATGGGACATCCTGAAGTGTCCTGCAGCTGGCCAGCATTACGTGCATACACATTCTGTCTTGACTGAGCTGCACAAACACTTCACAGCACAGTGCCCCTTGGAATGTGGAGGGCTTCTCCTGGGACCAGCACATGTGACACACTGTCCGTTCCCTGCTGGTAAGTAGATGCCACAGGGCATCCTAGAGCATCTCAGTAGGACTAGAGGCCTGTGCTTACACAACAGCTTGTTAAATCAATCCTGCTTTCTTAACCTTATCACCTGAAAGTTTCATATTTGCCAGCCTTTACCCACCACTGGCACCTTAAAACAGCCCTTCAGTAAATGGTTTACCTACAACTTTATTTTTCTCTCCAAAATTGCCAAGAAAATTATCTCAAGAGTCCTGTACCTCAGATTTTGCTCTACTCAAAATATGATACAACTATCCAGGGACTAGGATCCACTCCTCACTGCAAGGACATGCACCCCACAAAACTGGGAAATGGGGTAGGTCCACACAGAGAGGATTACACGAATAGGGGGTTTCAACCATGGCAAACCTCCACTGATGAGCTACAGCCCTCCTTCCCAACCACAGCTCTCCAATGTTATGTCCTCTCTGGATTTCTGCATTAGGTGTACAGATCTAAGCATAAGGGGAAAATCCTGAGGCTTTACAGCCTGAGGCCAGGAACAAGGCTGCAGTTCCTCTTCCACAAACCCACCCCTCTGTAAGTCATTGATCCAGGACCCACAGATCTTCTCAAGGGGAAACAACTGAAAAGCCAAGCCCTAAAACTCATATCAAAGACTTGATGTGAGCATTGCCTTCCTGCCCAGCAGCAGAGAGCACAAGCTCTGTCGTGGTGCTGAGACCGTGCTCTGGCAGGCCGGTGCCAGGCCTGAGGTACAACACCAAACCACAGCCGGGAGATTGCATTTCGCAAGCACCAGGAATGCCAGCGACCAGAAATGACAAATTGCCGCTGCATCTGCCAAGTCCTGAAGCAATGTGGCATCCATCTCGTGACAGAATTAATTTGCTACCCCTGTGTTGTGTCCTGGCTTGCCTATCTCATGAGTCTCAGGCTGCTAAGTCTTGCCCACAACATCCATCATGAGGGCTGTCACCACACACAGCACCAGCCAAGGCAAATAGTTTTTTCTCCCACACTCCTCACGTGCAAGTGTTGTTTCCAGTAATCACCTCAGAATCAAACAGGTGAGTAAATAAGAACAAGATTTTTTTTCCCCTCCTGAAGAAATTGTTACATACTCAATTATTTCGCAGAGTTATTTCCTTCCTGCCATGCCATGATCTGCTTTGCCTTTGGTTAGAGGAAAAGAGGACAGGACTGTAACTTTACCTGTATAAATTCACAAGGAAAGAACTCCCAAAATTTGTAAAAGCAGTTTTCAGGTATTTGCAATTCTAAAGATTTATCATTCACAACACCTGACCCAGTCAGTTATTAATGAGTCTTTCAGGACCATGGCAGATTACAAAAATTTTCAACAGCAGTAACCGTCAATATTTTCTATTAGTTACTCTCTACCAATGAAACATGCTTAGTTTTAAATATAATTCAAAAAGAGCCACATTTAATAAAAACTTCAAAAGGAAGAAATACCTAGCCTGTGAAAGATTACCCATGTTTTTTCACTCATAATTGCGTATGTTGCTAAAATAACCTTTTAATAATGAAGGGGGATTTTATAACTAATACATGTAATCTCATTTCAGTTCAGATACCAATGCAGACATTACTTGTTTATTCCTCATTACCTTCTTCACTCTCTCACTGCTTTTCATTTTAGTTGCATCTTTGCAACAGTTGCTGCTGGTGAGCATCCTGCTCTTGTTTCTAGAACATATTTTCTTTATATATTTATCTCAGTAGCTCTACAAATTCCTTCTTTTTGTATCTGCCTTCCATATTTTTTACATGCAATACTGACTTTTCTTTTAAAGCGTATTTAGCACTCTCATATTTCAGGATTTTAAAGGGTTTGATGTTTGTTTTAAATAACTCAAGATTTATATTGTGTACATGGCATTGGTTCCAGGTTAACATCTATCACAGCTCTTTGGGATGAGTTCATACTCTCCCAGGAATAACCTGATGCTACTTTGAAGACCTCCTTCCACTCTGTCCCTAGAGATCCTCCCAGCATCACCACATTTTCCTCATAATCAGGCTGGGTTACATGTCGCACAGCACCTCGAAAACGTCAGTGCACAGCAAAGCCCTCAGTTCCACAGTTCCTCCAACCAAATTACAGTGGGGCAACTCTTGTGAAACTATTGTTGCTGCTACTTCAGCATGGCAGTTACTTCCCTGCAGCACAATTTGTGCTAAAGCAGGATAAAATTGCTCAGAGGATAATAAACCTGTATTGTCTTTGCAACTGCAGCACACTGGATGAACAGCTCATTGACATTCAAACCAGGTAGTTTTACATCGCTAAGCATGGAAGAGCAGGAGAAATCTACCTCTAGTGTCAATTATAGAAGTGATAAATTGCAAAATACACTTACCAAGATAATTATGTTCTGTCTAGCCCTGCTTCTCTAATAAACTTGCAAAGTATAGCACTGCAAAATCTTCAGGGAGGATTTTTAGGAGATCAATCAGTGAAGATGAAATCTAGCAAAGATTTTATCTGTTTTAACAGGTAAAAGTTTAACAGATTATGCTAATAATTTTGCCTTTAGCATCTTGGCCTGGACTTACTGTTTATTGTGCAGTGGTGCATGAAGCTCATGGTCTGAATGATCCAAATAGTAGTTCTTCCACAGCTTTTGAAATAATTCTTCCGATTTTTGAACCTGCGCTGGGTCTGACAGCCACTCTGGCTATAAAAAGAGCTTTTCTACCCAGCATCCAGTGGTTGACAAGTGAGGCCAGCCAGCTGTAGTACACCCATACTTGTAAAAAGGTGTTAATCTACTCCACCTGCACTTCACATAAGCAGAAGAAAGATCATTTCCAGTGCCAAGAACTACCTGACCCCACTAGCACAAGTTTATAACCATTGCTGAGAAGCTGCTTTGATTAAAGCACTCATGACTCTGAGGCTGTTAGGCTTTAGCAGTGATGTAACTTGGAAGGATTTCTGGATGGAGAGGCCTAGACTGTCATGTATTTATATTATATTAATGCTGGTAGTCCTCCTGGAAAGCCCCGGGGCGTTAGCACATGCTGCTTTAAAAAAAAACACGTGGAGGACTCAAAAGAGGTAAGAAATAATTTGAAATTGGGGCATTTCAGGTTTTCTGGGGGAGTATTTCCCCAAATAAACAGCAGAAAGGAGTCAGGGAGAGGGCCAGCTCACCCCAACCTGACCTCCTCCCCTCCTTTTTGGCCAGGGCCACACCTTTAGTCAGCCCACTCCCAGCCACAACAAACATTTGAGTCCCTCCAGATATCCCAGGAGCTGCAGGACAACTGGGTGAGTTGCCATCAGCACAGGCTCTGCCTCGCAAGGCAGTGGGAATAGAAAAACCACCACAGCAGCCTGGGGCTCCTTTACCTGCTGCAACCAACCAGATAAACACTGCACCCACGAGAAAGGGCAACCTAAGTGGTGTACTTGGTGAATCCGTCAGCTACAGGAACATTGGAGGGGTTACTACCATGACATTAATAGTAATTGTTAATGATCAAAGAAACAGGGTTAAAAATTGGGACATATAAATAAACCTCAGCTCTTTATTAAGACAGATTCTTCTAAGATTTCCATCTAAAGACACAATATCCACATTACCACATCAAGCCATCTTAAATTACAGTTTCTATTTCAGTAAGAGTGCATAATTCTGTATTTTTATACTAGAAAATTATTTTTAATGTGTACAGCTTAAAAACCCACAAAACAGTTACTCATAATCATTTAATTATACAGAGGCATTTAGAGAAGCAAACTGCACCAAACATCTAAACATAAATCAGAAAATTAAAGTTTCCAACAGACTTTTCTCATTCCATTTTATTTGACCTTTTTTTTCATTTAAAAACACGATTGACATATGTTCAACAGGCTTCAGAAGGCAGAATGTTTTAATTAGGGCACCACTCCTGCAAGACCAGAAATAACAAGAGCTAAGAAAGCAGAGAAACAAAACTATAAAAAGACTCTGGCTTCCCATTTAGTCTAACACAAAACTTTCTCAAACCCTCACAAACAGTTTAAAAACTACCACATGTGGAGATGAGAAGTTCGCTTCTCCCTCCCAACTTGTGCACAGTCCATTCCTGCAAATGCACCAGCACACACTGCACCACTAATATCCAAGACTGATCACATTTAGTCCAGATGTGCAATAATATTACTGAAGCAATGAAAAAATATTTATGACCAATGCTGTAAAGGGGGCAATTTGAATCCAGTGGGAAATACCATTATAGAAACTCAGCATTCCTTTGGTTTTCAATGAATTAAAATGGCTTTTGGTCAGTTTTCCACTGTTGCTATTTTTATTCTGTTTGGAGCATCATTCTCCTTTCTTTTCCTCAGCCAAACAGCTCTGTTGATAGATGTACAAAGCAGACCTGCCTGGGCAGGCAGAGCAGTGCCTTGTCTTAGGTGATAACGAAAATATGGTCCCCAAAGATATTCAGGAAACTGAAATTGTTACTGCCCCTTGTCCAAAGAACGCTATCAGGAAACGATTGCATCACTAGGTTTGTCATTTAAATTCAGCTGCTTGCCATTAACCTTTCTAATGTGAAGTGCAAGATTTGAAAAGAATTTACATCAGCAAATTATTAAGGTCTGTGACAATTAATAAGTGATAAAGCTCACTGAAGCTAAAAGCACAAGGCGTACTCTGCTTCACTGCAGCGTGACAAATGAGATGGCAGATGCAACCACACTATCCAGTGCAGAATTAATCCCAGACAGATTCTCAGGTAAGTGAGAAACAAGAAGTGCAGCCTCACAAGAGGGATGTGGCTATACCTATAACATCAACCAAAAAAGAACAAAAAACCCAAACAAAATGGTGCTTTAAAAGCAAAAGACAAGGGGAAAAACTTTCATATAAAGCAGACTAAGTTATTTTTTAATATAATTTATATTTTATACTTTGTTGCAATTTTAGGATTCGTACATCTATATTTTATTCTTGTACCAGTCCTGCACTGCTACCAATCCGTACTGATCTGGAAAGGTGATGAACAAGAAGCTGCACCCGGACATGGATTGGGGGAGCAAAAGAACAATTTCCCTGTGATACGGAAGTGACATTTCAAAGGTAGCTTCACAAAGAGAACAGCATGTAGGGAAAAGATCAGGAAACAGGCAAGTTATGCCCTTTCACACTTCTCCTTTCCAGTCTCTCCAAAGCTGCACTGATTTCAACATGCAAAAGAACAGTTATGTTACTCCGTTGCTTTAATATTAAGTCCAGTTGGAACCAGCTGCAGTCAGTGCTGTTCAGCCCAAACTGCCCAGAGAGAAGGGAAAGCCAACAGCTGGATACAGCTCATGATTTCTGTCACGGAGCTGTGGGTCTTGTGCTTCCCTCCCTTTCTAATTCATGCTTTTGAAAGCAACGCTGCTGTCAGAGATCTGTTTGAACACCCCCAAAGACACTTGGAAGGCCTCATCAGCTCCCAGCAAGAAAATAATTACCCTGCGCTGCTTAAAGCAGCACTACAATTATCACAGCAGTTCCCAGGGAATATGTGGATAATGTCATACACATAAAAACCCCAACTGGGCTCCCAAAATGAGTAGTTCACCAAGAGCATTAACAAAAATCACAGCCTTCTTGGTGTATAAAAAGATGTAGTTAGCTTAGATAAACAATTATTTGTTTCTTAAACTGTTATTTGCTTCTGTGCTTGCTTTGACTAAATTTTCTTGTTTCCTCTCACATTCCTTGTTAAAGATCACATTTAAAAACATGTAATATTCCTTGTTTAATTACAACTCCTTAATTTAGTTCTCAAATCCAGCATCTTCCATGAGAGAAGTTTTACTTCAAGTATAGTTGTGTCTTTACAAACACACCACATCTGCACAAGCTGCTGCTGTAATCCTTTTGCCTGTTCCTGTGAGTAATACCACATGATAAAGCAAGAAAACAATTCCACCCAATGAAGATGATGTCAAAGCATTCCCAGAACCGTGTCCAGAATGGGAAGGTATAATAGGTACTGTCTGGGGAGAAGAAAAAAAACAATCAAAACAAAACCAAAGAGAAAAGCAGCAAGCCCACGCACTTCCTTTACTTTTCACATTCTTACTGCATCAACTTCTCCATCCACCAGTACATTCTCAAGGACCACGGGGAAGGTTTTTGTTTTATGTTTCGGTTTTTCTACTCCTCACTATTGGAAGCATCTCGCTTCAGAGAAGCTCCTGAATAGTCCAGCTAATTCAAGCTAATTTACACTGGTTTGTTGCTGTGCATGCCCCTCTAGATTCCGAACACAGGTAGTCACATGTTTTGCCTTAATTTTCTTAAGTTACTTTTACCTGTGATGCCTTAGGTTTTAACTTTTATATTTTTCAAATCCTGTACTGCCTAGTGTGTATCTCTGAAGTTTCTTGTGGCCTGTTAGCTGCTGTTCTCTCATGCTGGTTAGACATAATAAACCCTCTCTGGGTTTCCACCTCAAGGACACCAGGCCCCAAAATGCGTAAACTAAAAGCCTCTGAAGGGGAGAAAACTTGGGGTAACTACATCACAAACTGAGGTTATAATTGGGCAATTAACCCTGATATGCAAATGAACCAAGCTTATAAAAGTGTGAAGAACCTGTGACCCAGCATCCATCTTGGGTGTAGCCTTTGACTCCCCAGGGTGTACCCTGAAGGCCCTTTAAATAAATACCTGCCTTTATTCCCTTATTCTTTTCTAGTCTCTGTTTTTAGGTGGCCATCTCAGGCATCACCTGCTTTGAGAAAAATCTGGTATTTTATACAGTGCTTAAATTTCAAAAGACCATTCATCCCTGCCATCCAGTTTTGAAGATCAGTGCAGCTTTATTTGTTATTACAAGTATGTAGCACAGAGGGAGGCCTCAGCCTGCTAAGATGGTGCAGCTGCTAATGAAATAATAGACAATTAACTGTCAGTCTTCAAAGTATGAATAAGAGCTGTTAGGCACTGTTAGAAATATTGTTTTTTAATGTGCTCAATATTTATATATATTTATTATAGTGACCACACAAATATTTATGTTAAGCAAGAAGAGCACGGGGATTGGTCTGCATTTTATTACAACTACACAATGTTCTGCATGGCAGAAGTCTTCAAATATTATAGGCATGTTTGATGTCTCTGCTTTTAATTGAAGCTGGAGGACTGTGCAGGGCTCAGCTAATGAAACAAGCCATAAAGGTTTGGAGATAGTCTCTAAGCAATCATCTAAGTCTAATTCTTAGACTTGCCCATAGACTCTCATTGAAGACCTCAAATTTGTTAAACCTCCACAACTTCCTTATAGGAATTCTTTCCAATAATCAATAACAGACTCTTAAAACTCTCTTATAAGCCAATTTCTCTTTTGTCTCATTGCCACTTAGACTGTAACACTGCCAAAAGCTCTGCTCGTCCTTGGTTTTGTCACTGTTTAGTCCACATAAGGCAGCCAGACCAACCTGTTTGGAGTGAAACTTGTGTTTACCTTCACTTTGAGAAGATTGCAGTGAGTTTGCTTAGCAAGAGGAAGGTGACGTAGCTCATAGCTGACATTACCAAAGCCCTGATGGGTACACGTTGCAGAACCCTCAGCAGCCAATCAAGCACCTCCGTCCGTTCTAACACATCAATAAATACTGAGATGCGTCACTTGTGTTCTCTTTTAGTAATTCCTTGAAAAGATGCTGTTATCAGAAGTGCAGCTTATCCCTGCCTTCCCACTGCTGTAGGAAATGTGGCTCTGAATAAGGTTTCTTCAGAGACTTCTACATTCTGGAAACTTGCCAGCTATAACCCATGAGTAAATGTATTAGTACTGATAGATATGTGCAAAAGGGAAAAACTTTTAAGTTCAAGCATGAAGTAAGCTCAGTAAGAGTCAGAGTAGTGTTGTGTTTATATGGCATATAGTGAAATTTTCTGTAAACACAGATTGAAATTCTGCCCCTCCATGAAGTATTGATACATTTCCTTGACTCTCTGAAGAAATCAAAAAAATCGTCCAGAAAATGGCAGCATCAAAAAGAAATAACACCCCAAACTGATGAGCATATTAAGACAATTTAGGGCCCATATCTGAAGGGAGGAACCTGCAAGTGAACTTTTCAAAATTCCCATGCAAGCTCCCTAGAGATGTTTGGGACCTTCTTTACATGACCATTATCATTTCTGTTTAGATCACTTGTCAGCTGAATATTCTGCGGATTTTTCTTCCAATTATTACTTGCATGGAAGTTGTGCCCATTTCCTCCCCCGTGAAGATCCACCGTGTTTCTGACACGGCTGTTCCAGCCCTTCCCACCTGGTCTCTGCTAGTGCAAACAGTGGCACCAAAGGTGAATTCCCAACTCCTCTGAGCATTCACACCACTGGCTGGCTGCTTTCCTAAGTGCTCCAATTACCCACTGCAAAACCCAGCTTGCTCCATCATCCTATGGGAAAGCATATTTTAGTGCCTGGAATGAAACCTAACTTCCTGGCCTCTCCCCAGTCCCATCCATTGCTGCCAGAATAAACAAGGAAGAAAAAAAACCGCACATCGAAATGACCTGAAAATGAGCCCTCAGATTTTGCTGTGGCCTGACTATACTGGGTACAGAAATTCTGCAAGTATAAGTTTGTTTACTACTCAGAACTTCTCCGCAAGGGTATGGTACCGAGGTATTTTGGAAAAACAACTTCCCACTGAGCCCTTCATTTATTATCAATAGATATTAGAGCTTTGTAAGTCGCTGCCTTGAGGAGATGGAGTGAAGGTACAGCTAGACAGAGCCAGCAAATCTCTGCACTTACAGCTTAGGTGCAGTAGGAGACCAACAAAGCAGGAAGGAAAATGCAATTAATTATGCTTTGAAAGGTCACTTCTCTTACTCCACTTAGAGGAGACAGCTCACACAAGAGCACACCGTCTCCCTAGCATTAACAAAGCATACTCTGAAAGGACAGATGCTACCCCGAGGCTTGGCAAGGAGCCTGGAAGCACATTTCTTTCCTGATAGCAGCCTTGGAGGTATTTTCAGGAGTAATCCTTTCCTTCCCAGAGGTTACATGTCTTCCAAAGAGCACACAAGCTGAGAACTAGCCAATCCTAAAATAATGCCTTCAACTACCACAGTATGCTGGTTATGATTGAAAGAGAGGCATTTAAACATACCTTTAGAGGGTATATAAAACTCAGGGGTCTAATTTGGCAAAAGTTGTTGCCACCAAACGATTTTCATCCAATGAATTCCCACTCCATAACTTTTTGCATAGTCCATCACCCTTGCATTGCTCACAGGAAGCAGGGACAGGATAAAAACCCAGCCAATATCCGCCTTGTAAAACTAAAAGCATTCCTTATTGGTGTCTCCACACATTGCTGGGATATGTGTCAGTAAATATGGTGGAAATTTTTATATATGAAATGTTTCACTTTTTTTCAAATGCATCCACAGTCTTGTAAATCTCATTTTTCATCCCTGCCTCTATACGTGTGCCATTTTGGGGAAGAACGTTAAGCTTCACTGTCATCAAAACTCCCTTTCCTCATGCAGATGATCTGAACAGAGCAGTTTTTCCACGTGAAACTGTGCAGGGGTTCTTGACGGCATCTCCTGAGAGATGTGCTGGTACCACAGGTTGGAGAATTGACACATTTGACCAAAAATTTTCCCAGGAACAAAAAGGAGCAAAAAGCGTGTGGCCTCTGGTGTCAGCTGGAATAAGTTGTAATGAGTAAGAGGGGTAGGTCTGCTGAGTAAGAATATGTCACTGTTAGTTTGTAACTTCTGAGAATAAACTGTTTTATACGATGTTCCAGGAATATTACCAAATAGCTTCAGTGTGGTGACTCAGTGTGCCGGTGACATGGAATAACAGATCAAAGGAACAAAACCAAGGAATTCAGAGTTTCACGTGCTAATGCTGCTGGAAAACTCAGTCACCTAACCGTTGGCAAGTTATCAAAGCAGTAAATGGTAATATATCCTCAAATAAATTGAAATTGCATAGTGCTGGCTCATCAATCCAAGAAAGAAAGTGTAACTATCATAAAGCAGGTGTCTCAGTTAATTTGTTATGATACACTGGCTCCAGAGCTGTGGTCTATTAGGCAATAATCCAAGACAGATCCAGGATTATTAGTATCAGACAAACAAGCTAGCATTTACAAAGCAGAGTTTTCCTGTAATCTCAAAAAAAAAAAAAAATCAGCTTTTTCAGAATCATGTAAAATACACATTGCTCAGGATGCTGGCAGTGCTGAGGCTGTGTTTAGTTCCAGCTGCATGATTTCCAGGGTTCACCCCCTGACAGAAGCACCCCCCATTCCACCCATGCTTTCTGGCAGAGGTGAGCTCTGCAATCACCACATCAGTGTCAGAAAGATTTCTCCTGTAGGCACGAGCTCTCCGGGTCGCCTCACAAGGTGCAATCATTAATAGCCAAGTTTCATTTTAAAAAGTGTTAGAAAAGACTTAAACCATGGTAACTGGGGCTGAGTGCAGGCTGGGAATGACATCCATCAGTTTTGGATGCCCACTTGTGTTTCCAGGAGCCAACCACATGAAATAACAAGCTAGCAGTCCATCCTGTGCTCATTCAAAGCCAGAAGTTGATGTCTTAAATCCCCACAATACACAGCTTTGGGTCGTGCTACAAGTGAGCTTCCACATCCCAACAAAACCTTGGTGAAATGATGGTTAGATCAGCGCCCTCAGCTGCTGAGTGAAAGAAAAAGCTCCTCTTAAATTTGGTTACACAAAGTTGAACAGAAGTGAGTTGAGCCAGCTAGCCATGGCCAGCCAGGGATCTGTTACTTTACCTCCGCAAAACAAATGGAGGACTTTGAGGTTTCAAGCCACCTCAGTGCCCAGGCAACAGGTTTTAATGTTGTTTTCCTTTCAACTCTGGAAAACAAATTTCACCACAAGAGCTAAGAAAATCTTCGTCAGCAGCAGCTCAGATACCACTGATTTTTATCAAAACCAAAAAGACAAGTGAAACTGCCATTTTCTTCTTTCAAAAGAAAGCTACTGACAGGTTCTGATAAGGAGAAAACATTAATATACAAAGTGCCTGTAGCCAGGGCAGCTGAAGGGCTCAGCTGAGCAAAGACTTGCATTTCTGATAAGAATGCAAGCAAGTAACTGAGACATCCGTATGAATTTTGCCTTTGGTTTGTGGATATGTTTATGCCAGAGAATTGGAATAACACAGGAAACCAAAGTTGCTGAGCTTGCTTATTAGCAGGGTTAGAGACCAGCGAGGGAAGGAAAGGCAAGAAAGCAGAGGTTCATCAGGTACATCTCTAACTGCCACATACCTCCAAGGGATATTTGCCCTTAGTAAATTGTTCCATTACTTATCATGTGGGTCTGCGGAATGGTTTCATGCTAAACTTCAACTCCTTTATGTCAAGCTTCAAATCCTTTATGTCATCGAGTCCCCCTGAAGTGGGAAAAAAAAGAGCACCACTGCTACATGGAATCATCACACTCATTTAGAAGCACAGATCAGATTACAGGTGTAATTGAAATAAATCCGTCCTCACAAGTTTTAAAGGCAGGGATGCTGAAGTACAAGAATCCTCAGCCAGAGGCTTTGATGAGATGTAAAGATCGCCCCAGTTATCTCCTCATCACTCACAGCACACCATGGGGCTGTTCTGTCCCTTCCATCAGATATGGGCCAAAACCCTACCCAAAAGCAACTGAGAGCAGAGTTACTCAAATCAAGAACAAACTTCCCATTTCCAGGCAATCCTGTGTGAACTACAATACTTGGAATGGAAAACCCAACAACAAAAGTGAAATGGGCAACATGTACTTGCCACTGGAATGGGAATAAGAGAGATTAAAATGTCTACCTACTGTGCAAATAAAAGATCAAAGCAAACAGCATTGCTTCTGGTTCCCAGGAGGTGGGTTTTACTTTTTTCTTGTTTTGTTTGTTTAAATAAGGCATTGTTTATTCATTCTTTCATCTTTCAATAGAGCCATGAATGTCCCCAGTCAATGAGGCATGCTTCCTCCCAGGGTACCTGGAAAAGCACTGCATATTTAGAGAACTCTCTCTGTCACAAACACTTATTCTGTGGTGTCTTCAGGAGACCATCCATGTGATCCCTTTCAGGGTTTCTGTCGGGCTTTTTTTGCCTCTCCTGAAGCCTGGACTGCAGGAGAAAGAGCACCTGGTGAGATCCAACAGGCTTGGCCATACAGAAAAGCTCTTACCAGGGAAGGGAACCAGAGGCTGACAGCTTCCACAGTAAGATGGAAAGTAATACAGGAGTAACGATGTGAAAATCACACCCCACTCTGCACCAACACTGCACCCTCAGGAAAAACTCTGCTGTGGAAGTTTTTGCCTATTTTCCCCTGTGAAATAGACCCCAGCAGCACAGCTGCAGCTCATGGCCCTGAGGCAGACAAAGCCCACCTGAATGAGAGACATCCACCTCACCTTCCCTGCCCAGAAATACCCCAGGAGGAGCAGGAGTTGGCAAAGACAGGGCCACAGCTTCTCTGCCCAAGATACAATGTGTGTCAGATTAAGACACCAAACCCATAGTAAAATTAAAATAAGACAAGAAAAGGAAGATTTGTTTGAAAAGGTGAGTGATGCCATTCAGAAAGACATAATTCTCTAAGAGATAAATCGGTTTTAGCCACCTTGACCCAGGACGTGGTACTAACAGCCGCTACTGATCTAAATCCTTCCAGACTCCCTGCAGATTAAGGATACTTTAGTTTTATGTTGTAAGCAAAGAAACTGAAGGCAGTTTATGAGTGGACTTTCACAGAAATCCACACGTACAAGACAGGATGGGAATATCAAGCCTGGTCTCCAATAAGAGATTAAATCCAACAATTAGCTTCCCAGTAACCTGGTCCTGACAAGCAAAGCTGTACTGCCTTCGGGCCACAGAGATCTTGCCAGACTTAACACACAGAAAAATCCCACAAACACAGAACTTGCTCCAGTTTACCAACATTGCATTTCTGTCTACGCCAGAAGTACAAAATAGTTTAGAACAGACTGTTCAAATTTGCTCGCTGATTTATAACCAGGACATTAATCCTCTGTGACACTTACTTTTTTGCCCTGTTTTTCTTTACAGATATTATCTTCTGCACGTAGTAGCAATATATCAAAAAACCGTAATTATGCAAAAGCTTAACTAATGAAACAAGTGCCAAATTACCTCAAGAAAGGTTAACGAGAAGGGGCAATTGATTAGGCCCAGCTAGGTTTCTGTGACATAAAACAAATACGTGACCTCCTCTTGTATACATATGCAGTATCAAAAACATTTATTCTACATCCTCTTTCTATAATTGTTTCCAAGATAATATTTCAGATTAAAGTACAGAAACATGCTCCAACATTAATTTTCTTCAAGAAAAAACTTAGCAAAAAAAATTTCAGCGTTTTCATTGGTGATTTTTCATGACTAAAAGCCCTCCTCTCAATAGCAGATCCCAATGACTTTTTTCAACCCTGTAATCTCTAAAAGGATTTTTAAAGTCATTCAAAACCTAATTTTTATTCAAGAAAACTTGTGCTGTAACCTGCTCTCTTTTCCTTCTCCCCTCTCCTTCTTTAAGGCTACAAAATGCAAACATTAAACATGAAGGAGGACAGAAATAAAGAACACATAACATGGCTTGCACACATTTGCAAGTAGTGCACTTTTTGTATAGATGTGACTTATTTCAGTGGAGAAGCTGACTTACCTGTTGTGATGCAGGAACTTGAAGACAATCAAGCCTGGAAAGCTGAGGTACAAATATGAGAAACAGGAACGTTAATGGCGTTCTTCCCAAAGGCAGATGCTCCTATAGTGCACAGTAGTAGCGGAAATAACAGATCCCGCAACAAAATAACATTGCCATTGCCTTGTGATGAACTTAGTGCTGTCAGTAGCAAACCCATCCCTATCAGTCTAAAGTAGGTGCTGCGTTTTATGTTAGGCATCATTGCATATAGACTATGATGCAATCAAAATGCTGCAGCTCTTAAGTGAGACCCTTCCAGGTTCTGCATTGGATTTTGAAAGCATATTAGATGATAAAAGTGAAGAACCAACATTTTCCCCGGTTTTATTTTCTGTTATTACTATTTTTGACAGGGTCCGGGTAAACAGCTCCAGGAGTGTAAGGCCTTCCATAGGCAAGCAGCCAGTGCAGCTCACTAAGAGCCAAAGGAACACTTGTGGGAGCTTCCAGAGCAGGTCTGGGCTTAGATCTGGCAGAATTGTCTTCTGCTGAACATCCCTGCGTGCAGGGCACACAGCAGAAGGCAGCACATGTAGAACTTGGCTAAAAGCTCTTTCCCCAGAAACAGCACAAAGACAGGTTTAAAACAGGTCTGTGGAGTGCTGGAAAATGCTGATAGTCAGACTCGAAGCGTCAGCTTTATAGACCCTGTTGAGCTCAATTAGCTAATTAATTAATTTATTAACTATCTTTAATAAGTTACTGAGCAGTGAGACACTTCTGTCTCCCCAGTAGCAGCTCCATACCCCTGCCTACCAAGTTCATTTCTCAGTGGTTATGGGAAGTATTACAATAGAAACTTTATTAAAAGAGAATAAAAATGCAGAAAGGAAACAGAATTGATAAGCGATATCTCTTGCATATGCTGGCTGGACATACCTTGGACTTCTTTTGAACCTACAGACTATCCTCACAGTACTTTGCAAGCAGAAACAAGCTTGACTGGCTCTTTACCAAAGCAGACACAAGTTCTTGCCTATGCTATGTGCAAGTTGTAAAGCAGAAACTAAAGACGGACTCATGGCCTTGCAGCAGGTCCAGCAGCCACTGAACTCAAGGTGTCTGTGTAAGGCCCTTTCCCAGCAGCTCAGCACGCTGGCAGAGCCAGGTGATTTCTGCCTGCCACGCTTCCAGGCACTGAAATACCCACATCAATGTCACCTCAGTGCTCCTTAGACTTTGCTGCTCTGAACCTCCGAAGGGCTGAACTGAGTCCACAAGCTTTGTTTTAAAGTACGGTGTCCCTCAGGGCTAAGGGACATGACATCCACCCAGAGCATAGGAAACAAAACCCAGGTCCTGTTTTTAACTCTCCCTGGAAGGGTTTCAAGCCCACACTGCAGGGAACTTATGAGTGATTATTTAATTGATCACCTACTTAACCTATTTACTTAAACTATATTTTACTGCTCAACATATTTACTTAAAGCTGTGGCACTAGAATTCTGTGGAACTCAGCTGCAGGTTGTATATCCAGCCTTCTGTGCTGGAGGAGCTTTCTGTAGGGATGTTCTGGCCTCAGCTGCTCAGATGGTTTGATGCAAACATCCTCTTAGTGAATTAGAAAAGTAATTCAGCAAACCTTTCAGATTTTAAAACACTCCTCTATATATTTTATATCAATGTCTTTAGTAAACCCTTTATGTTAAAGCCTACAAAATCTCTTCTTTCCCAAATGCAGCCCCTCCTACCACACAAAACCTCCTGTGCCTTCAGCATCTTTATATAACAGCAGTTAATTGCTCAATTAGCAGTTATCAAATCACCTGTTTACCATTTGGGACAGCCCCAAACCGATGGGGAATGAGGACTGTGAGCAGCAGCAGCTGCTGAATGAGCTGTTAAACCCCACCTGCTGTGGGGTAGGAACAGCTGCTTGTTCCAAATGAGGCTACCCTTACTCAAACTACCTATACAGATAATTTTGGATGTCAGTATATCCACACAAAATTATGGCATGTTTTTCCCGGTATTTCCTGTCTGTGGTGCTCTCTAAAACGTGTTTCTGCCTAGTTTGAAGAACTGCATTTCATTTACAAGTACATATCCTCGGCATGCAAAGAAAATATGTGTTAAATTTGTGTTCGCAAGACTCCTTGACATAAAAGCATACTTGGAATACTAGAGAAACCTGAACCAGCCCTTCCAGTGAGGACCATTAACTAAAGGAGAACTTTCTGCTTCCAGTCTCTGTCCCCAGGAGAACAGCTCTCTGCTCTTCTTGTAAAGCAGCTGAGCAGTTGTCATCTCTAGGTCGCTATTGCATTGATTTGTAGTCACTTCTCTCCTGATTTGTAATCGCTATCAGCAAAATAGAAAAGCTTTACAGAGCCTGCCAATTAATTCAGCACAAATTTCCAGTAAAGATGGACTGGTGGAAAGCCCTGGCCAAATTCCTTCTCAGAGGAAATACAGAGCAGGAGATTAAAATGTGATGATCTGAGCCTGTCCTTGTTTTCTTTACACAAGTTTCATCACAGGACAGCCATCACAACTCCTGTCTGGAGAATCCATCAAGCAGCAATGGCTTATACACTTCACTTCAAGAAAATTGTGCCAAACTTCCCCAAAAACCAGCTGCCAAAAGTTAGATTCTTGTCTGTGTTTATAGCTGTGTGACCCACATTTGATTAGCTCCAAGGGGTTTTGGTTTAGAGGCCGGAATCACAACTGCACGAGGTTTTAATTAGATGTTTGGTCACTCTGCCCTCTCCTGAATTCCAGCCATTTCCTTGCATGCTTATACACAAAGTTGGAAGCTTTTAGGGAGGCAGAGTGAAACATATAAACCTCCCCAAGTTGGCAACAGATAACTAATCCCCCAAGGCAGCACAAGAAATTGTTTCACCAGCAGAAGCCCTTTGCCAAAGGACTGGAGTTTAGCAGGTAACTGTAATTGTGCACGTGGCTGAGTCAATATTGGCTGGTAATAAAGTGATTTCAAAGAGCTGCTGTGATTTTCACGTCACACGTGACTGCTACACTATGTCTTTCCAAATAGTAATATAGTTTTGTCTAAAAATGGTGCATTAATTTCCTGTAATAGTAGCACATCCTCAGTGTCAGTTTAAGAAAGCAGATGGAACAAAAAGCACATCTGATGCCCACGAAAATATTTTCTTTCCAAATCCAATTAGTCTAAAAAACGCCTCTTTGCCTAAATTCTGGCATCAGGCTAAGAAACAGTCTGAACTTGCAAGAGAACATGAGATAAGACTGATTTTCATAAATTTCGAGGTTCAGTACATTCAGTTTGTACTGCAGCTTTTTCAGATTTATTGCAATTTCAGCTCAGCTCAGTGTGTCCTACACGAAGGAATTGTCTCACCTACAGTGTGAGCGCTCCAGGCTCATGGAGATGGACAAACAGAATTTTGTATACTTTCTCCTGCTTATCTTTCTCTTAGTCCAATCTTCAGTATTTGTAGCATTTATAGTATTTGGTACAGTCCACAAATTCTGACCCTATTCCTTAAGTTTCCTTTTCACTAACAAAAGGAAGGGAAAATGTTTCTGTTGAGAAAAAAGGAATTTCTTTGCAAGAGCACACTAGCCCCTACAGCCTTCCTTTTATATGTACAGTTCAGAACTGTGCAGCAAACCTTGGCTGTAAGCACGGGCATTATAAAACAAACCAGTTCATCCTCAAAGGAACTGCTTGCCAAATTTGCTAGTCCAAGACTGGCCTCTCATTTCCTAGTCCACTCTGAACACGCACGCACTTGAAAACAAGAGGTTATGGCACTCTGCAACCCACGACTTAACCAGCATCCTTCCTCATCTTCTCGATGTCTCTTTTCCTTTTTCTACCTCTTACATTTCTCTGCCACCATTCTGCTGTTTTGCAGTTATGTTCTCAAAACAAATTACCTCCAAATTTTATCTTTCCCCTATTAGAAGAAGGAACAGTTTGTGTCCTGCTACCTAACTTATTCTTCCAGATTTCCTTTCCCATTGCAGGGATGACTCAGCTGATAATGGAACAACTGCTAAAACCTCACAGCCTAAACCAGAAATTTTAGTTTATCTTGACCTTGATATGCTACGCATCTTGGTAGGGTCTCAGGTGCTGGTAGCTGAGTTCTTGTCCCTGCAGACAGCTGAAGGCAGGAACTGCTGTATTCATCGAGAGAATGAAGTCTCTGCTCTTCAGCTGGACTTTAAGGACTTTTTTCACAGACTTTGGCAGGACTGCAGCAGTTCCATGTTCTTGTCATGAGTTTGCTAGTAAAGCTAGTGGTAAGTTAACACACATGCTAGAGGAAGTCACTAAGACCTTGAATGCATCCTTCTGTCTATGGCTTCCAGCCTCATCCTTATGAACTGAGGATTAAATAAACGTTTTGGTTAATAATGTAAAATATTATTTTATGCAATGTAACACTTACCAGATAAGTTTACCTGGAAATAATGTCCAGTGTTTGACTGAGATTAGCAAGATAAAGCCAGGAAATCACAAACAGGAAAAAGTTGTTATATTTTATGGGTTAAACAAGTCCTCTGAGTCATTCTCTGACAGTTAAAAGGGTAAGCATATTGCTTTTCTGGCTACAGAAATAACAGGACTGCAATTAGACAAGTAGAGGGCTGTAACAAGATGGTCTTCCTGGAATTAGCTCCTTACATTCATCAACAATATCTGTGAACAGGTTGCATTTCATGGCTCAGTATCTCTATGGCGATGATTATTCGTGAGGCCTCTATATTCAGTCCACAGGGATCAAGGAAATGTTAATTAATCTTGGCGGATAAGAGAACCTCCCTGAAGACACTCCAGCAGGGCAGTTGCCCATCCAGCTTGGGAGCTGCTGCCTCTGGGCCTCCGGACTGTAGTTGTTTCTAAATGGCTTTAGGGAACTCCCAGCCAGCCCTGCCCAGCGTGGTGGGGTCAAGCCTGAGAGGCTGCTCTTGCCAGAATAACAAAGCCCATCTTGCTTATTACTATCTTTAAATATGCTTTTATTTGTCACTAGGTGTACAAGCAATTCTCCCCCTAGACAATGATAAATTGTGAATGTTTACTCTCATGGAGACAGGAGAAGAATTTCCACCATATCCACCCTTTCCAGCCTCCTCCAGAACAGAAGAGCAACTCCTGCCTGCAAACCATCCTGTCCTTTTCATGGTAGTTTTGGGAGTTTTTTAGGGTTGGGGGGG
>VZTD01002670.1:1160316-1245341 GCA_013397725.1 Rhagologus leucostigma
GGTTTGGGGGTTTTTGTGGGTTGGGGGGGGGGGGGGGCGGTATGTGTATGTGGGTTTTTGTAGGTTTTGGGGTTTTTTTTTTATTTTTGTTCTTATTATTTTTTTAAATCTCTTTCCTTGATGGCCAGTTTCTCAAATCTGGCTTATTCCTGGTGTGGGGTGTTTTGGCTTTTTGGTTTTTTTTAATGCAGTCCAAGCGTGACATCTTCTCTTGCCCACCCGACACTTCTCAATTTTCTGAGCTTATATGAAAGAATTTTCTTCTCTCCAACCAGTCACCATGATGCTCTTCACGTCCAAAACTCCTTCCCTGGGCTTCAGAAAGGAAGACCTCTCTGGCACTGAGCCTTGAGCTGCATGAAGAAAACAAGCCAATGACTCCTCATAATTCTTCCTTTGCTTCCCCTGTTTACAGATAAACTACACAGATGTTAAGTGGGACCATCTTAAATCTTCTAGTGAACACAGTGATTTTGCACAGAAGTGTATTAACTTCCCATCTTAAACAACTATCCAGAAATAAACTAAACTAAACAATGCATTTAGTCTTCAACTTTACTCCAGTATCAGAGAGTTGTTATTCAAAAAAACCATCCCACTGGAAAAGGCTTTCATAAAGCCTCTTCTGTCTGGTTATGAGAAGAGCTGAGATTCGGGACACAGAATGTCTCCTAGAAGTACCAAGCAATTATAAGGGAAATGGAAGACAAATGTTTTGGAAATGAGACAACAGATACCTTTTCCTGAGGACTGGAAATCCGGTCCTTGAGGTTGGCTCCTGTTAAGAGAAGGCCCTCCTGGACTCCTTAAGCAACTTAGCCATTAATATGTGATAACTCTAAGCAGCAAAGCTGTACAAGGAAATAAGTTTGACTGTTAGGGATCCTACACAGTGAGGAGAAAATGACATGACAGAAACAGTGCATTTTTGAATTTTCAGCATCCCCATGACATCCATTTACAGCAAACCAACCACAACTCCAATGTTTATACCACCAAAGCCAAGCCAAAACACATAGTCAGTAGAAACCAGATTATATACTGCTGTTTACACTCTTGTAGGCACTGAAAACTTTCCTTTTTGAATGTCTGAAAATAGTTGTTGAGACCTTCTGAGGCACTTGCTTCCTTATTAAAATCAGGAAGCAATAATTCTAGAGGACCGATCATATTCCGACAACTTTCACACACATCCCACAAAGCTGCCACTTCCACAAAATATTGGGTAGCAAATTTGGTGTCAAGTTGTTCTTTTTACAGTCAATCTCTGGTTTAAAAAAACCCAGACAAGGAGCTGACCTTATTCCTTTTGTAGCAAATCTCACATTGTTAGAGTGAGCCTGGAGAGGCAAGAGCACACTCACTGCCTGCTTAGAGAAGGAATATTTTTCTGGTCATTCTTAGCATATATTTGGAGAAAAGGAGTTAAAACAACACTCTTGTTATTATTTCTTGCTTCTTTCCCAGCGAACTTGCAAGAAAAAACTTTGCTGGAAAAGGAGCTCTGGCAGCCTTCCTTCCTCTGCTATTTTAAATCTACCTGTGGTCCTGAGAAGGTCAGTTCTTTTGACACTGCACTGCAAGAGACAGGAACATTTAATTCAAGCAGCCTTAAGAGCCTTTAAATATCATACTGGGAAGTTTTTTTTCCACTTTTTAAATATGAGATTGGATTATTTTAGCATCTTCCTGCAGTGAGACTCCTTATCTCTTTTTGATTTTGGAATGCATGCGATCAAAATAATACTAATGTTCTCCAAAGTACCTTCTAAAAATGTAAGATGTTTGTGCCTCTTGGAGCTTGGGCCTCTCCTGTTCCTTCCCAGGGACTGGAGGAATGTGAGAACTTCAGAACTGAAATCTTCACTGCACAAGTGGATTGCTTTTATTTTTAACAAGCACCCCAAATTCAATTTGCTGTGCCCTGTGTATAAAAAACATTCTAATAAACCAGCACTAAAACTAATCCACAGCCACCACAGCCTGACCACAGCAGGACCCATCCCAAGCTCAAACCCCGCACCAGAGATGGGAGGTGCCGTTGAAGCACCTGCTTTCTGAAATGTGCCTGCAATCCTGTCTGTAGTGCTCAGCCCATATAACACGTACACAAAAACATTCCTATCGTATTGGAGCGTGTCAGCCAAGCCTTTGGGCCGTGCCAAGACAATCAATAATATTTACAGCCCCTGTCCCCAGCTCCATCTATCAATAAAATGCAGCTGAAGTCACCAGCACCACCTGCTCTTGCAGCTTTGCTGACCAGCCAGGATCCATCTAAGCAGTGCTGTCAGCCCTCTGCTCAGCCCCAGCTGAGGCTGACAGCTGCTCCTGGAACATCTGCATAGGCTGCACTGCACTGGGATTCCTGCCACAGCCTTTCTCATGTGTTGCTTTGTTCCCAAGAGCTAGTTTGTTGTCTTGGAAAAAAAAAAAGTCAATAAATAGGACAAATAAATCAGAAAGCACGGGCGTATTTGTACTTGCAGGTTAAAACCTGGCCATCTCACAAGTACTCTGAGCTGTGCCAAGTGTATTTTAATGGTGCACATAACGAAGAGAAAAAAGAGTATTTTATGTCATCTGTATCCATGGTGAAATCTGCTGATCAGATATATGGAAAGGCTGGTGTTTTCTGCTTGTAAAGGAAAGGAATAATAACTTGCTTCTCCGGTGTCCATCCGTTCAGGGTTAAAAGGAAATGTTTCACAGGGCAGGCATGTCTAGCTGCTGTGTTGGACTTTTTTTTTCTTTTAATAACACAGAGTCCCAAGGAAAACAAGGGGAAAAGTAATGATTCCAGATGTAGACTAAACGTTGTGCCATGGGACCACCTCCAATCTTTCAACCCAACCGTGTTTTTCATTGTTACAACACACACTTCTAAAAACTGGCTTCATTCTTATTTCATCAATTATTACCAAAAAGGAGAAGTCATCTGATCCACAAAACACCTATTTTTCCTTCTAAATGTGTGTCCCTCAGAATATTCTTTTGTAGGTGTCCCAACCTTCAGGCAAGGAATTTGCACAGGGGTAATCTCCACATTTCTTAGGGTATCATGTCATCCAGCCAAGGCAGTGTAGGACACAGAGAAGCACTGACAGGAGCTTTACCCTTCACCTTCTTCCCATTATTCCTCTCAGCTCAGATACAGTGACTGGGAAAGGGACAAAAGCACCGGTTTGGCACTGGAGTAGCCAGCTGAATCACACCCAGAGGCTCCATGAGGGCTGGACCCAGAGCAGCAAGACCACCCCCTGCAGCAGCAAATCACGGTTTGGTGTGTTCAGCTGTCAGGTGAAACCCCATCCCTCCACACCTCTTTCTCGGATGCACAAGGAGCAAGGCTGAGGGACAGCTGGCCTCTCCCAGCAGGAACATCTGGGAGTTATAGAGGCTGAAATGGCTCATGTTTAAAGTCACTAATGGTTGTTCCATCCCGTAATATAAACATCATTCTGTAAACATATTTTTTCTCTTTTGCAAGAATTAATTGTCAAGCAATTGCTCCATTTTTCTTTTTCCTTCCTTCCTTATTAGTACAGTCGTTTTCATAAGGAGAAGACAAAGACGAATCCAAACTTCCCACCCTCAGGATTAATTAGTCCTTACACTGGGATAAACAAACATAAGCGACTTCTTTGTTTCTCCTTGAGGTAAAATCTTTTCTTGCCTTCCAGGAAGGGCAAATCCATGGCTGACACTTCTTCCAATCTTTGTCCTGGAATATGACTTGCTGAGCTCAACATTTTCTTTGCCTTGTACGTTGCAAAGTTTTGACACCTATGACACAAAGATATAAATTACCAAGCACAAAATAAATCTCTCTCATGGAGAACCTGTCCACCTCGGAGCCAAAGAAGTTACAAATATTATAACTGAAATAAGGAACCCTTTCTCAGTGAAGACGAACACACAGTTGTTTGTTCCTGCCCTGTCATTCCAGCAATTCTCATGGTTGCAAAAGCAGTAAAACGCTCAGCTAAAGTGACATTTTAGGTTGAGAAAACACTCAAGATCATCCAAACTTATGATGTGCCTTTAGGCACGAACCTGTGATCTTTTAAAAGGAGTGCTTGATAAAAACTGAGATATTGAAAGAGATGAACAGACTTGGGAAAGGGGAAATGCAGCGGCCTGGTACTGCAAGGTGCCTTCCTGGCAGGTCTCTGCACTGTCACTGAGGTGCTGTGGCAGTGCTTTTTCCTGTTCTCGGATGGCTGCTGAGGCTTTTTCTTTTCTCTTTTCTGCCCCTGTCTCCCCACAAGTAGCATGAATCAGTAGATCTGATGTATGCCATAAGCTATGAAACTCACTAAAACATTTTTGGCATAGGAACCTTTCTCAGCATCCTTTGTGCCACAAGTCTTGTTTCATAAACAAATTAAGCTTAGATATTATTGACATTAGATATTATTGCACTGCTAAGGGCAGGAATAACCCAGTGTCAGTTGGAAATGTTTCAGAAAAACACTGAAAATCCCTCCTGATTTCCAAATCAATAAACAAGAACCTACTGACATTTTTCTTGCCAGAGAAAAAAAGAGTATTTTCTCTAAGGGCTTCTCTTGCCTCCAGGGTCTTTGAATATTAACGCAGCTGCCTGGAAGATTTTCTATGCAGCCTGCAAAATATTTCAAACATGTGAAAAAATTATCATCTGCAGTGGTAGACTCGGACAGCCAACAGAGTCAGCTGACGTGGCTGGAAGGACAGATATGGCTCCAGCCAGGAGCCACTGCAAACCCAGCAGAGGAAGAGAGGAAGAGCTCACCTCTGTACCACCTGCCTGGTGACTGCCAGAGAGCCTGGCAGGGTGGGGGAATAGCCTGGGCAGAGCACAAATACGTTCTGGTTGAGATTACATATCCTAGCAAGATGTTTTCCTTTGAAAGAATCAGCCTTTTCTATCAGAAAACCAATCAGCTGGAACACCTCCAAACAGCTCCAGCGTCCAGTTGAGTCATTCATGTTTTTCTGCCCATCTTCCACCTAATTAGCTCCAGCTAAGACAGCACAGGGAGATCTGCTACCTCTGCAGGTAGCATCTCTGGGTGAGCTGTGCACAAACTGCCAAAACCAGGATGTCTGTCAGCAGCCGCTGAGGACTGTTTGTAATCATCCCCTGCCACTTATTAAACACAGGCTCCTAACCCAGCCATTAGATGTGTTTTTGTGTCTTGTAAAAGATTAACTTATTTTTCTCACCTCTTTTATTTTTAACCGATAAACATTTTACAAGTGACAGGATACTAAATGATTTTGCTTATCTGATTTTATCTATACCTCATCTTCTAAACATACTTTGAGCCAGGGTAAAATTAGAAAGAGATGTTCTAAGTCCTTGGCACTTAAAACCTCTCTTTTGGCTCAGCTGACAGGACTAACTGGATGTGATTATTTATATAGCTGTGTAAGTGTTCATGGTCCTGTTTAACCAAATAAAGTATAGGGCCTGACTCTAGCGAAATCTTGCACACATACAAGGTCCTGTAGATTTTCAGGGGTGAGTGCTTTAAGCCCTGATTGTGTGGTGGTCTGAGCAATAAATAAAACTTACAATGGCACAGAAAATGCCACCGTGGGGCAGAGCACTGCCTTCTCTAGCCCTGCACTTAGTGACCAATGGTGGTGAAGTAAGTAAGTAGAGAAAGCACAAAAATCCAGCTGCTCTCTTGCTCTGTTCCCGTCACAGTTTCCCAGCAATCACAGCTATTACAATAGGGATTTTAGAGCATCCCCATCCTTTCAGGAATCTATTTGTGGGTCTGTTGTCCATGAATTCACTTGAACCCAGTGACTGCCCCATCTCCACAGCCTCCTGGGGAAGCAAGTTCCAGGTGGTCACTACGTGCTGGCTGAAGACAGGTTTGCTTTTATTCTAACTGCTTTCCTACTGCTTGTATCGAGTGATCCCCTAATTGTCGTTTCACCCCTTTGGTCACTCTTTGGTCACTCACCCTTCTTTGCACTATCTCCTTGCTCATGTTAGAGAAGTCCAGAACAACTGTCCTTTAGCACCCATTTACAGACCTACTGCCCAGCAACATCCCAGCCTGCTCCCAGCAAGAACTAACGCATGAAATAACAAAAAACCATGGAAGATTTACCACCACCGCATTTTTCTAGTGGCTCTGAACATGACATTCCAAAAACGGCAGCAATCAAGCATCGAACACTACTTGGTAATGTTTTTGTCTTGCATCTTGAGCATTTGCAATATTTCTTGAGCACATCCACATTTAACTACCTGCTGAAATCTGGTTAGGAAAAATGAAAAAAGGCAACAGGAGCAAAAGCAATGTTCCAGCAGTGCACAAAATGCATGTCTAGAAAATGTTGAGTGCCTTGTGCAGCCCTGAAATTGGCATTGGAGTAACTAAGGAGCTAGCAGAAAAGAAGCTCAATTTATCCAGGAGATGATGAAAACCTGGCCTGGTAATGACTGAGCAAAGGCTGGCTGAGGCAAAGTAAACAACACAAATGGGTATCTCTGCCTGGAGAGGATTTCACCTCAAAATGGTTTCAGAAAAAGAGTCATTGGAGCTCTCGATCTCTCTCTCTCTCTAAAATTACCCTAAATTCCAAAGAGCACAAAATGCTGTTATCACACTCTGAGAACATTCCAGCTCAAATTGAACTTGGCTGTAGATGAGGATAATTTTACATGCATTTGAGTCTGCTTTGTGAAAGGTTCTTAAAAACATACACCTGTTTAAAACCCTCGAGTGGATTAAGAAGGAAACTAAAGGTAATTACATTTCTGGCTGAAAACATTCAAAGGCTCTATGTATCTTAAGGAAAAGAAGTCCCTGAGCATGGAAACCCTTGCTCATTAATGACAAAGACATGAGACAAAAGACAGAAAACAACCACTACTTCTCTAAAGGTGAGGCAGGTCAAGGCAGCTGCCTGAGTTAGCACAATGAAGTTTCTTCTGCATTGTTCACGGTGAGTTTAAAACTTCACCGTGTTTCTCAAATGCATCCCAGCATTCTGTGGTTTAAGTCAAAGCTAATCACTATTCTCTAGGAAGGTGGTGACTAACAGCAGGGCAAAATACAGGCCAAGATAGAAACTTCTGAGATTGCAAAATCTAACTGTCCTCTGTGCTGTAAAAATAACAGGATGCTTTCCAGATAACAATTTCTTTTAGATTTCGGAAAAAAAGTAGAAACCTGACTCAACTCTCCTTTATGTACTCCAGAGGAGGTTACATTCCAGACAGGGCTATTTTAAATCAGAGTCTGTAAAGCACAATATTTTTAAAGTTCATTTTTTTGAAAAAAGGATATCTGCTGGCATTTCCATTATCTACTTTTTATACTCTTGCTAAACAGAATGTAATTTTTACTGCAATTAAACCTCAAATACTATTTAATCTTACTGATCCAGTCCTCAGATCATACTTTCAGCTACATGCAGCTTATGCAGAGCAACGTGGGTGAGGATAAACCTATGACACAGGTTAGAATAACCCAAAATTTTCAGGATGCTTTATACCTTTCCATTTTCCCCAGGGTATTTACTGGCTAAAGGGAAATCTTGGAGCTGCTCATTGGCAGCTTTCTTACCTAGGAGAGCTCACAGAGCTGGAAAATTGCTGTAAATCTGCTAAGTGGTACCACATGACCAGGTCAATATAGGGGATTGGGGAAAACATTCTCAGTTTCTTGTCTCATTATCCTTTGGGCAAATATTTATAAATAAATCTGCTCTTAAACTTGAGGAATTGTGAGTGGTAATAACTTGCTGCTTTTAAAAGCTTGAAACATTGGGCCAGTATTGCTATTTCACTGAAGGTTTAAAAAAAAAAGTAATTACAGTCACAGCAGCACAGAATGCACAGTTCTCAGAGTGGAGAGAAAACATGAAAAGTAAAATAATAAAAATAAAAATACAGAAAAGGAAACATTCAGCCTCATTATTCAGAAGGCACTTTCCAGCTGCCAGCACCACTTCAAAGCTCTTGCTGAGCCTGAGGGGTTCATACACGTGAAGAAAGAAGGCACAGATGGATTTCTCTGCAGAAGAGAAGCCGTGAGTGCACACCTGTCTGGGAATGGGACAGGGTCCAAAGGGAGCTCCCAGCCTGGCAGGGCCGGCGCTGCCCAGCTCTCCTCCTGGATGGTGACACAGCCCGTGCCGGGGGACAGCCAGCTGTGACCAAGACGGGGCTGGAGCCGGGGCTGCCCAGCCAAGCCAGGGCTGCTGGGACTCAGCTCAGCTGTGTGGGACACTGGCACAGGGCTGTAGCACACGGAGCGTGATCCTGGGCTGGCTGCAGCAGCAGGTAAACAGTGGCAGCACGCACGCACAGCGGCAAATGCTCCTTTCTCAGCGCTCGATGCAATCTCTTCCCCTTCCGGCCCCGAATGTGTTTGAATCTGCATTTGCAACGCAGATTTTCGGTCGTGCCAGGGAAGACGGAGGTTCACGGAGAGCGAGGAACAACCTGTCCACTTGTAAGGGCTGCTTTGCTCCGAGGGGTGCAGCCATGTGCCAGGTGCTTTGCCAGAGCTGGCTGGGCGTCAGCGGATCCAGCAGGGAAGCCACACCACCACGTGTACCGCAGCTGAGAAATGCTGCTCTTCACCACTACAGCCATCACGGTAACGCAGCTCCATCGACACGACAGCCGGCCCAAACCACAGCAGACACACTGTAGGTCTGACTGTACCTCTTCTTTCCTGATCCACTTTCCCCAGTTCAGAGAGGACTCGCTGTAATAACATTATAAATATACATCGATTCTTCACTCAGAAACTTAAAAAGCAAGTAGACAGGCAAGCAAAACCCAGTCTTACTAGATTTTCTCCCATGTGGGAGAAAATAAAATGGGGATGTAGTTTAATAAAAACCTGTTGGTTTCTCAGCGGTACTTACAATCAAAAAAAGTCCATCAGAAAAGAAAATGAGCTGGCTAGTAATGCACTATAAATGTAAATGCAAACTGGCAAAGAAAACAAAAGCAGCTCATTTTGAGTGTATTTTGAGTCGTAACAAAATAACTTCTTGTTTCAATTTGTTTTAATAAACACAAGTTAAATAATACTGGCGGACAGATGATCTAGTAAATAATATTCCAAGTACCATGCCTGTACAATGCACACAGGGCACTTGTGTAATACCCACTGCAAACCCAAAAGCACAGCAGAGAACCTCACCACATCCTTCTTTACTCTCCATTCACTTGCAGAGAAACTGTCAGTGCAAAAATACCCTCTAGCTTCAAGAAGCTTTCCATGTGTTTAATCTGTGCCCAGTTCCAAATCTCTCCTCGCTGCTTGCTGTGCATGGATCGGAGTATTTGTCTGAAATAAAGAAAATACGCATGCAAAGAAGGAATAACTCCATAATGCATGGAAAAAACTGTCCTCGCTTCTCTTTAGCCAAAGCAAGCAGAAGATAATCAATACAGTGGGCATTAGTTATTCGGTGGATATTGGTATAGGACACAGCAGAAGGTAATTTCTTCCAGATGATTTTTGTTCTTCTTTCCATTACCCCTTGCAATTTACCTATGCATCCTATGATTCCTAATATGTTCACATATATCCCAGAGAGCTGATGTGAGCCCTCTTGTCCCCTGGTTTCTTTCTCAGTTATACACCAGCCAGGAATGCTGTCCCAGTCTTCAAATAACAGTTTTTGTTGGAAAACTACCAGAAAAACAAGCTTACTTAAAACAAAGACATTAAGTAAACAACTTGATTTAAAAAATAAAAAATCCATAGCAACCAAGCACCAGTTTAATGTTAAATGTGAAATAAGTTCACTGTTCCATAGCTTGAACTGCAGCTCACGTGTCACCCCTCAGAGCAACACGCATCAGAAGAAGTACTGAAGGATCCTGGTTTGAAGTGTGTGTTTACAAACTGCCACACAGTTGGTTTCACTTTTAAAAGAGTTAAGAGAAGCTTCCTGGAAGGAGTAGATGAAATCCCAGCCAACATCACAGAGCACCCCCTCCTCTGCAGTAGCTGTGCATCTCGGAAAAGATGAACCTGCCGGGAGAGAAGTACTGAACAGATGTGTTCAACTCTCCTCTCTGTCACCTCAAATTAACCTGCCCCATCCTTTAAGAACTGGCAAGACTTCCTTTTTTCCCTTTAAATTATCTATTTGGTACATTAGTGCTTACAGTAAGTGAAGAAATAGTAAATTTTTGTTGATTCTTTCGTAAATTCAGGTTTCTTGCTCTCCTTTCTCAGTGATGCATCAAGCAGTCCTTGAAGAGCATCTGTGAGAAATCCCAAGTACCTAATGTAGAGATCTCAGCACTGGAGGCTGTGTCACAGGGTGGTACTAACTACAGCCTCTTTAAAAAGGAGCTTGCCAGAACAGTCAATGAGTTATTTGCAGCCTCTCAAAATTCTGAGTGCGACATGTAGTACTGTGCAGTCCTGCACTGACATTTCCTAGCACTGCAAGCAGCCCCAAAAAATTTCTTTAACGTAAAATCACCTGTGACTGCTGTTTGCTGTGACAATAAGTGCTCTGAGTACATCTATCATGGCAGTATCAGCAAGGGGAGCTTCACTAATTTCTGTGGAATTTTACCTAACATGCATTCAAACACAAGAAACGACGTTATCATTCTCTCCACTTATTTTTATAGGTTTGGACTGCTATGTTCCACACGGAATGATTCACCTAAAGTTGGCAATGAATTGCTCTGCTCTGAAGGCCTGTTTGAATGCTGAACTAATAGAAGAATGTTCTAGGGGAACCGTGTGCCTGCCTACAGCGCTTGGAGGATGGAGATATTATTTTGCAATATTTGTCATTAAGGGAATGACTAATCTGTCAAGATACTTGGCTATGCCTCTCTTCCAGCCTGCCCCAAAGACACCATGGGTATGGTCTGACCTCCTCAGTGTACTCTTCAAACAGCCAGGAGGGAATTTCCACACTTTGATGAGGACAAATACCACCTTTTCCTTCCTTTCTCTCCCAGCCTTCACTCTGGGAGTAGTCCAGGGTGCCACCGTGGGGTTAATAACCTTGTACAGGAAACCTTCATTCTGGCCTTTTCTAACTCCAGAGGGTTTAACTCACAAATTTTGAAATAGTTTTTGTCAGTATGATGACTAGAAGGGGTGTAAGGCCACCCTTCCTGAGATGTCTCCTGATTTTGATGAGAAGATTTGCTCAGAAAGTGCTTCCTCCCCTCTCCATTACCATGCAGCCTTTACCACATCTCAAAGATATTCATTACCTTTCTGCTCTTCACCAAAAAGCCCATGCTGCAACACTGGAAGTGATAAAAAGAAAATACCACCCTAAAATAGTTTAAAGAAGTGAAAATAATTCCACTGACAAATTTGATATTTTGCTACAGCTTTTGTTTTCCACTAAAAAAGTGTCATTAAACCTCTGCTGGTTCTACCCAGCATGGAGATCAGGGTGTCCCAAGAACTGGTTTTGCTTAAACTTTTTTGCCCACTGCAAAATAAGAAAGACATTTTATCTCCATTTCAAAAGAAGTACTTGTTTTCACTTATTATTTTCAATGCTTATAACAATTTGAACTTTGAAGGTAGTGCACAAATGGTTATACTCCTATGCTCTAATCTTTAGCTTTCCTGCTGTTGTGCTCCTGACAGTATTCACCTGTGGGAGTTGTAAAAGGGATTGATTCTCTAAGCCAGGGAGACTTTCTGAATCAATGTCTGACTAATCTCGTTCAGGTATTTGCAGAGACTTTCATTAACATGGATTAAATAGTCATCAGAAGGGCTGTGTGCTGACTGTGGTACATGCAGATAATTTGATAAAGATGGTGCCCACATCCAGATTTAACAAACATATTTGATTGTTTAATGTCCCTCTGCACACCCAGGTTAACAAATACAGCCTTTGAGGGGGGAGGAGCAAAACAGGCTGCAGCTGGAACAGAACATGGAGCCAGTGTTCTGCATCACCTGGCTAACCTCAAACAAGATTAATCATCTCTCTTCACCTGAGTCGGTGTAACCCAGCTTGTATCTGCTAAGAAAACTTCATTGTTAAAAATACTCCGCTTCTTGCTAAGCTGTTTGCTTTCTGTATTGACAAAAGGCATAAGGAATATGAGAATGTCCTGTCCTTCAGAATGCAGACTACATTAACGGGTCTCCTTTCAGCTTGTCTTTGAAGAAGGGATAAAGCAGATCTGACACAAGCAGGACAGCCATCCCTGCTTCCCAGGGAACCTGCTGTTCCAATTCCTGCCTGCTGCTGTCCAGTATCTCCTTCAAAACCAACATTTCCAAACGTCCAGGAGCAGAGGGGGAATCACAACTTAGGCTCAATGCCTAAATTCGTATTCTTTTCACAGCATCACTGAAACAGAGATGTACACGTCCACGCAACAGCAACCCTGTAAGCAGACATACAGTCCCAGCTGATCCACTTGACAAATTTCAGCTCTATTTTTAGAACTTTTATAAACTCATGTCAGTGTTTCTGTAAAACAAGGTGCCTGAGGGCTGGGACTGATGAGTTCTCAGAGAACTCTGTCTAGTTTATACGTTACTCAGAGGATTTTGCTGTTAAGTGAAACAAGATCCATTTGTAATGAGATATATTTTATTTTTTATTTAGGAAAGACTGAGCATTTAATTGGTACAGATTAGTGTTAATCCATCGTAGTGCTAAATTTAGATCCAGAAGTGGCTCCTGATGATTTGCACATTTTGATCTTTATGATTGGAAAATAATGCTGGGGGAAATACAACAGCCTGCAGGGCCAAAGTCAGAGAATGCAACAACTTGACTTCAGCAATCTTCAAGCAATTAAAAACACACAAACAAACAAAAGAAAAATAAATTAAAAAACCCAACCTCAAACAAAACAACCACAAAACAAAATCCAAAGAAAACAACACCCCCTACTACATGTAATTGAAATTCTAACAGAAACTAGAAAGGCAGAATGCAATGAACAGGATTAGAATTAGACTAAGGGTTTGAGTGAACTTTTTCACTTATTAAGAAAACCAGAAAGAGTGGCAGTTTTAATATTCATAATCATAATATTCATCTAGAAAGTGGTGTCCTACCACACAGCTCGTGCTTGGCTGCTGTTTTTTAGCAATGCACAGCACAAACCTTTGCTGGCACCTGTAGCTGGGCACCTCTGTGCCCCTCTGTACTGATGCAGATCAATCCCTGCACTTCAGAGAAGACAGAGCCTGAAAGAGAGGGAAGAACGGAGGGTCAGGATGCGCTGTGCTTTGCTGATCTCCTGTTCCGATGCTTACATGAATCATCCCACAGACACAGCACAGGACTGTACAGCTGTACATTCAAGCACAATAAAAATACAGGAAAGTTCACCTGTCATTTGCAATTTGCATTACAAAGCAAAAAGACACGGCTCAACATCTTGTTTCTTCTTTTGAATATGATTTTTCAGCTAGTCAGAGCTGAGGGTTCAGTAAGACATCCCTCAAATAATTCCCGTGCATGTTTTGCACTACCATGCAAAAGGATGTTCTATCCTCTTGGCTTTATGAAACTCAGCTATAAACTCTGGACCACTTTTCTTGTGTCCTACCAGCCAAGTAAAAGAAAGAAACAAGGGTTGGCATTTCACAAAACGCGGACACGGATTTAAGTATCATTCAGTGAGAACAACTCACTGGGGACTTCAAAAGATCAGCGTAGCTGTTGCGACATAGAACGTAACCGAGATGGAAAAACCCTAATCTTCTCCCTGGGATGTTTACTGCCTATGTTACAGTCCCCTGTACATCCAGCCATCCCTGGTGCCCGTAGGAATTGTATAAGCAGAAAAAGAACAGAACATTCTCAAGAAAGGCTCTGAAAAGCAAAGTGTGATCTCCAGGGTGAGTGCTTGTGCCATTAAATGTCTGACATCAGATTTCGCTGCAGGCGATGGCAAATTTGTCACTGACTTCAATAGGAAAGTTCAGGCTACAGGCTCCCTCCTCCCACCACTTTCCCTCAGCCTTGCCCCTCACAATGAGATTAGTGGGACGGAAATAGACGGAAGCTTTAAGGAGGACGCAAAGGAAAAGCTTGGGTACTATGTTTGCGTTTGTCCTCAGCTACCAAGAGCTTCCCTGTTTCCAAAGGGCGGAGGTCAGCACACCCACAGGCAGATCTGCAGTGCTGCTCTGGGCACTGCTTGGAGTCACTCAGCCCCATTCCCAGTGAAAGGAATCACAGTTTGGAGACGATTAATTTCTGGCAGCACTATGCACTGTGCTGCGCTAACACACCTGAACCTGTGCTGTGACTGAAATCCAGGGCTTTTCTTTAAAACCACAATTCCTAATTTTCCTGGAATTTTCTATATACTATTGCAAGAGAGAGTGCAGGACAGGGCTGAGATAACAAATCTCCTTCGCCCAATGTATGGCACCACTGGTGTGCAAGACATCCCCCTTCAGAAAGGCGAGCTAACGACCCGAGCCATTTTGCCATCTTGCTTTGAAAAACCAGAAACTGATAAAATGAAGCAATGTTTGGGTTTGGTGCCTTTAAAACTGCCCAGTGAGCCCAAACGCTCTTGCAGGCAGTGCAGCCACTCAGGGCCACTTCATGCCCACAGCACCTGGAGAAGTTCTCAAGGGGAGAACTTGGCTGGCTCCCTGCCAGCAGCCTCTTCCCTGCCATCCCAGCCCTGACTGGGTCCTTGCACAGCATACTGGTGGCGTTGTGGGAGCTCAGATGCCTTTTCTTGGTCTTCGAACACAAACGGAAAACCCATTTTATTATGCAGATGTGTAATTGATGTCCTGGTAAAGTGTCCCAGCCAGAAAACACACCATGGTGAAGCAAGAAAGTATTTTGTAAAGTGTATCTTTTACTGGAAAAAACAGCAATATTCATGCTTTAAAAGTACAATAAATATATAAACCAAAATATACCCTAATGTGGCTGATAAAATTCAATTTTAATCTAAACAGTTTTTAAACCAAATGTTATAATAAGAATGTTTTATAAGGTCATCTAGCCTCACAATTCCATATTCAGCTTAATTTTTTACCTGTTTTTTTCCACTCGTGAAAGATATTACACATATTATAACTCCCTTCCTTAACTGGCACTTCCATTTTATGGGTTTCTGAAAGAAGCAATTAAAAAGTTTGAAATAGAAAGTATCAGATAAATACATGATTCATGCTGCAATTTTCCATATGCTGACTACTGCCAACTTTACAACTTGGCAGATGCTGGGAATATCCCAGCTCTACCCTTGCAAGCCTCCTCTAGGACCAACAAGAAAACATTTTGTCAGGCTTCAAACATCTGCAGGATCTCTGGTGTGCTATGGGTAAGCTCCCAGAATATAATTGCTTAACCAAACCTTACTGTAGCTTGCTAGGCTCTGAAGTTTTCCACTTCCCAATAGCTGGCACATTTTCCCCCATTCAGCTTTGAGAATCAGGTGAAAGAAGCTCGAAACCAGCATCCAAACTGAGGAAATCTGCAAGTCGGGCGGCAGGTGGGGACGTGCTGTTCTCCTTTGCAGATCATTTGTTCTTTTGCAGAGGCTCCAGCGCGGGGAAGGCCCAGGGCTGAGTTTCCCAGTGTTATTCCAAGGCTGCCTGCGCCAGGCTCGCACGTGCGGGCAGTGTTCCCGAGTGTCACAGGCTGTCCCGCAGCCCTGACAGGCTCACAGCTGCACGGCTCGCCTGGCCCTGGCACTCCAGTGACGATGGAAGCACTGGAAGGCAGCCAGCACACACCCATCCATCATCCAGGCACTGCCTGCCCTGCTCTTTGCTTTGGCAACTTCACCCCACAAGGTTTCTGGAACTGATGCTTTCACAGCACTTAGAGCCTTGCTCTTTCCATACTTTCGCTATGGCAACCACCCTCACAATCATTTGCCTTTAGAAAATGTACATACCACATACAGGACCAAGAGCTACCTGTTGCAAAAATCATTTAAAGTGATTGAGTAAAATTTATAGGATGGAACTTTATTTTCCTATCAGATCATCAACATATGCTGCAAAGTACAACCAGCAGCACTGAAAAGTTGTTAAAATGCTGTCACAAATTAAATGCCATTCCTTTTCCTCAGACATCTCACTTAAAGCAAAATGCTTTTGTGCAGCCTGTGAGTGTTCAGCGAGCAGAGGTTGTAAGGCTACAGCGATTACCTAAAAGGATCAGACATCAGTGCTACATGATTGTGTTGAAGTCAGCCGGTGTTTTGGGAGTCAGTCTCTCCAAACACTGCTTTTTGTGGCAGGAAAGAAAGGCTCTAGGGTACTGTGGAGAGGAAGACACATGCACAGAAAAGAGCAGAAAAGCAGAGGGAGGTTAAAGAGAAACTCACATGGTTCATAAATCCAAACTCTTTGGACATGATACCCTCCAGCTGGACGCTGCTGAGAAGGACCACATGGCCTTTTCAACAAGCGGAGGGCTCGAGTAAGGCAGTGCAACTTCAGCTTCCAGTGCTGGGAGTAATTTACACAATTCGCTGGTAGGTGGCAACACCGCACAGAGCTAAACCCTGTGCAGAAACGGGGTGGAAAGGGATCCACAGCCTGGGTTAGCACAGGGGCGGCACCAGAAGCACCGTACGCTCAAACTTAGGGTTACTGCACGTTTGAAGAAATATGGCTGAGTCCTTCCTCTTTTGCCTACTGGCCACTCTCAAAAACCTGAACAACCTTAAAACAAACACCTCCAGAAGAGCAGGGTATATTTTTGACTGACGGAAAGGACAGCCAGCCCTTTGCCGGTGTGACACGCCAAAAGATTTCCAAGAAGGGGGAGGTGGGGGCGACAGGGGGGGAAGTAAGGAAAAACAGAATAAAGGGGAAAAAAGACGTGATGCGGAGGGCAGGCAAAGTTTGCTATACCGGGAGGACAGGCAGGCGTAGCTGGCTCGGTCCGCCCGCAGCCCAGCCCAGCCCATCCCGGCCCGGCCCCGCCCGCCCGCGGGGCCATAAGAGCGGGCGCGGCGCGGGCGCGGCGTGTTCGGGTCGGGGTCGGGATGCAGAGCGCGCTGTTCCTGGCGGTGCGGCACGGCGGGCGCATGGAGCGGGGCGGCCGCCGCCGCAGCGAGCCAGAGGAGGCCGACAAGGGCAGGATGAAGAGAACGATGTGAGTCCCCGCGCCCGCAAGGAGGGGAAGCGATTTCCTTGCCTTCAGGAGCTATGGGTGACTCCTGCTGCAGGAGCCGCCGCAGGGAAAGCGCTGCTGTGGAAAGCTCTGCGAGCTGTCATTTTTAACGAGCATCTCCCTCTTCTTTCTTCCAGCATTAAAGATTGGAAAGCAAGACTGAGCTACTTCCTGCAGAACTCTTCCAATTCTAATAAAAGGAAATCTAAGAAGGCAGGGAAACACCGCAACTACTTCAAGTAAGTTATAAGAAAGAGACTTAGTTTAAATAACTCAAATGTTCTACAGAAGCGGTAAAGCTCGAGCAGTGTAGTCTGATGTTCTCCCTCTCTTTCTGCAGACCTTCCCCTGAAGAAGCCCAGCTGTGGTCAGAAGCCTTCGATGAACTTCTTGCTAACAAATGTAAGTTTGTCTTCAAAAAGTAATGTTCGGGAGCAAAGGGATGGAGGAGTTTATATGTCTGTAAGAGTTTGCTTCCTTCCATGTCAGCATTGTAGCACTCATGTAAAGAGCTTTGATTCTGGTCTTGCAAGTTAAATGTTTTTAACAGTTTAGAGCCAAAATACATAGAAGTGTTTTTTTAAAAAATTGTAAACTAATAGTAACACAAAGAATACCTCATTGTAGATTTTTTTTTTTCTTGAAAGCCCCGTAGCTAAAATTATACCTATCAGCTTGGCTTTGCCAAATGGGAAAAGGGCATTTTTTCCCTGAGCTCACTGCATAACCAAGACAAATGCTTTTCAGTAATGTGGGAAGGATTCTGCAACACAGGTTCAGTGATCTCAGGGTTTACTATAGCTCTACAAGAAGCAGCATTCAACAGCAAAGCAAAAAGACCAAGAAATAATACTACTATTTGCTCTTTGAGCTTGAGTCATCCTTTCCATTGAAAGAATATTCCAAAGTACTGTAGCAGTCATATTTACTGCAGTGTAAAGGTTAACAGAGGAGATCTTATCTAGAGAGAAGTGGGTTTTTTTAATGTGTTCTCAAGCATCACAGGAGGAAACATATCAACTAGAAATGGTTTCATTTTTTGTGTTTGCCTAAGAAATGGCAAACTCAGTGAAACCTGCCAAGCTTTAATGTTAAAGCATTAACTTATTATTAGCATAATTTATGCAAACATAAGTTATGGAACTTTTTTATTGCCATGATATCACTGAAAATAACAGACCTAGAGCAAAACATTTTGGTAGAAACTGATGTGACCAATAGGTAAAATCAGGATTCCTGACATAGTTAATTGATGATGAGTATCTTTTTCTTTCCTTAGATGGTCTTGCTGCTTTCCGAGCTTTTTTGAAGTCCGAGTTTTGCGAAGAGAACATCGAGTTCTGGTTGGCCTGTGAGGACTTCAAGAAAACGAAGTCGCCCCAGAAGCTGACATCGAAAGCAAAGAAAATCTACAATGACTTTATTGAAAAGGAGGCTCCCAAAGAGGTAAAGAAAACCTGGTTAAATATAAATGCTCTGTTCTGTGCGTTCTCACAGCCGTTATTTCTTTGAACTCAAGATGCAGATGTCAAACTGCATTGTTACATACCTCACTGTTAATGTGATCTGAATGCAACTGCCTTTTCTCCCAGGTGGAAAATGGCACAAGTAGCGTTGCAGAGAATTTCCATTTTAACTGAGAAAAGACACATCTGAACTAGTTTTGGTTTTGTGCAAAAGAAGAATTTTCTTTTAAAAATTCTCCATTAATTTGACCGTGTAGTAATTGGATCTTGCCTTTTTCACCTCTTCAGAAGTTGTATTGTGTATTACACTTAGCTGAATTCTCAGTAGTAATATCCCTTTTTGTGTATTTCAGATAAACATAGACTTCCAGACCAAGAACATGATCGCGCAGAACATCCAGGAAGCCACCCATACCTGCTTCAGCGTGGCGCAGAAGAGAGTTTACAGCTTAATGGAGAATAACTCCTACCCACGCTTTTTGGAATCTGAGTTCTACCAGGAACTGTGCAAGAAGACACCCATCAGCAGAGCAGCCCAGGGCACATGAGCGATGGAGACGAGAGAGAAGCAGCGTCTGGGCTGGTGAGGAAGCCAAGCCACAGCTCATGAGCAGCAGCATCCTGACCCAAAAGGCTGAGGCACTGAGCGTTCAGTCTGTTTGCCACGGTGCAAGGACAAATACTGACTTTGATGCAGAGCTGATGGCCCAGAGTGGCACTGTTGGAGGGTGTTCAGGGGATGGCAGAAGAGTGCCAGCCAGCTGCTGGCACTGCCCTTCTCTGCCAGTGCTGCAGCGAGAGGTGGCTGTGCGTTAGACCCACCCGTGCTGTGCAGGAGCCCTTCCGCACAGCCCAGGAGCGATGCGGCAGGTCCGGACAGAGCTTCCTTCTTGTGAACAGAAGCTGCTCTCTGCACTGGGGCAGTGCTGGGAACTTGAGTAATTGGTTGCCTATTTATTTTTCCTAAACATCCCCCAGCGCTGCTGTTGTCAGTGGCTCGGTGTGCTCACACCGGTTCTGTTACTGCCTCGAGCTGCCAAGGGCTGTGCTGGGTTTCTGTGCAACCTCCTCACAGTAACAGCACTGTGAGGGGAGGAAGGGATATAATAACTCAGTTCCCAGAGGAACAGGTTCTGCAGCTAAAGTATGCAGGGCTGGGTTGTGTCAGCGGGGCTGCGTGGGGCCAGACTGAGGGCAGAACTTGGCCAAGGCGAACAGGAGCTGTATAGTATTATATTTATATGTGGATTATGATTGTGTTCAATGCTGCAATGTCATAATTCTGTCTCGAAGACAGCAAGCTTCAGTGAAGTTTTATTGTTTTTAATAAACTATTTTGATACAAAGCTTTTTGTTGCCTAATTTGTGTTGCACACACAGATACGTGCTGTCTGGCACTGGACTCCAGAATACGGGAACTGTGGGTCCTGGGTGAGATCTTAATAGGGCTAATTTTAAAGCAGTTAGTTCTTAATCTATGAAGTGAGTTTTTGCTTGGGTTTTATCAACAGATCAAAAACCTCCAGAGCTTGAAAGCTTAACAGGGAGACATGTTCAACCACATCCTCTGTCCCAACATGTCTGTGAAGCCAATCCCTAGGACATGCAAGGCACACATAGAGCTACACATGCTGACAGATCAAACAGAGCAGCAGTGCTGCTGCAGGGCACAGGATGCCATCGGGAATACAGGCACTCATAGAACTGCCCTTGTTCCTGCCCCAGACCTCTGCTTCAGAAAGGCTTTAGGAGGACTTCAGTATTACAAAACCTGTGCATGGTCAGGAGAGGCAATAGTATGATAAAGGCACTTGACTTCCACCAGGTAACAGCTGCCTGGGAGAAAGTTATTGGTCATTGTTCTTCTGTGTATTATTTTTTCCCCAAACCAGTCCCTAGCTGGCTTTGTGTCATCTGCACTTCAGGTCCGTTTAGGGCCAGGCTCCAGCTATTTTGACTCCAATGCTCAGTTCACAGTTTTCATTGCTTAGTTCCTGTGTAGCCACACCAGTCACTTCTATAACACTCCACTTTTCCAAGCATCAAGAAAATTTTGACTATGGGATTTTCTACTTCGATTACACATCCAAAAGCTGTTCAAAAGCAACTCCTTCAGGTCTGTATATACACGTTGCAAGAGGGGAGCCTTCAAGAAAGATGGAGTGGGACTTTTCACAAGAACATGTAGTGACAAGAAAAGAGGGGAATGGATTCAAACTGAGAGTAGGTTGGATTAGATTAGATATTAGGAGGAAGTCCTTTGCTGTGAGGGTGGTGAGGCCCTGGACCAGGTAGCCCAGAGAAGCCGTGGATGCTATCCTTGGAAGTGTCCAAAGCCAGATTGGACAGGGTTTGGAGCAGCCTGGTCTAGTGGAAGGTTCCCCGCCCCTGGTAGGGGGATGGAACAAGATCATCTTTAAGGCTTCTTCCAGCCCAAACCGATCTATGATTACATAAGGATTCTACGTCTAGTAGACTGTACGCATACATACACACAGATATACATAGCTCTTATACTGGCTCTATACACAGAAATTAATTTGGTACAGCCCCCAACTTGCCATAGCTCTGTTTCTGGGGCTGTGAGAGCTGGCTCTCATGCAGCTGCATTTGCTGATCAGTTAAGTCCACATAAAGAAAGCACAAGAAAAACTCATCCCAATAATTTCCTGCAGCAGAGCTTTTTTACTAACGAGGAAAATGAGATTTGGGCTAATAATTGCTTTTGTAATATAACAAAATAATAAGAACAGCCAGAAGTATACCTATTAAAGACTCAGACCTGGGGCAGGAATAATTTCATGAAGATTCAACTGTGCCAGTTTGGGATGTGGTAATTAACCACTGCTGGTGTCTGGTTTTAAGGAAAGAAACATTTCTAGTTTCAGCAGGTGCCTGAACTACTTATAGCACAGTATGTAGGGGAAATTAAGTGGGATTGTTAGGCCTGGCATCCCTGCCTGAGCCTGCCCTGGAGTATTTTTAAAATTTGAATCATGAACTTTGAGCATTAGGAAGGCCATGCAGGCAGCTCTGCAGCTGCCACAGAGTGTGCCACCAGGGTGGCACAGCAACCAAGCCATGCTGAGTCCCTGGCACAGTCTGTCTGCAGCACCAGCGAGCCCCAGCTCCAAGGCCAAGCTGTGCAGCCAAACAACCTGGTGTATCAACAGGAAAAGAAAAAATCTTTTTAGTAAATCTAACACACAACATTCCTTCCGATTGCTGCTTTTCCATTTTAATCAGAGCCCTGTTTTCCCAGCTCCTAGGAGTAAGCTTGACCAGAAGACAGGGTAGTCCAGGCATACTGGGAGTGCTGCGACCTGAGATATTGCTACGAACATTTCCTGTGGAAACAAAACCCAACGATTGCTTTAAGAGATGGTGGTTCTGTACTCCGGGCGGCCTTACAGCTGCAGTTAAAATTGGTACTCTGGTATCAGTATCCACTGGCAACAAATACTAAACTGCTCCTGCCCCCGCAGCCCGTCCACGTTGGCACAGCCCCAGTCCCACCGGGCTGCCCACGGCCAAACACACCGTGATGCCAGCGACAGGACGGCGTGGGAGCAGCAAGGGGAGGGTCACACAGCTGGGGGCCTGCGGGACAAGGTGTGGGTGCTGCTCAGCAGCTGCCCACAGCACCATGCCTTTTTCAGCTTCCACCAGGTTATAAAACTGCTCTTGCCCACATTCCCATTTGGGATATAAGCTGGAGCTGCCCAGGCAGAAAAATAAGAAGGAATGCCAGTGAATAGCTGCAAAGGAACACAGAACCTGGACAAAACTGAAACAAGCTTAGAGTTGATAGGGAACAGACATGCTGCAAAACACTGAGGAGTGAGGAGTGGGCATCTGTAGGAGGGCACCCCAGCACCTGGGTGCAGCCTCCAGCCACACAGTGAGCCCACACTGACCCCAAGCAAGCCACTGCCAGCCCATGCCCTCCTAACACACCTGATACTGCATGTAGGTCTGAGGATCTGGAATTGCTGGAACACCCCAGCGAATCTGGAATAACAGCAACTTCTAACTGTCCACATATCACTGTTTTTAAACCACAGTGTCACAATATTTGGCATTTTTCTTAGATGCTAGAGGCAAGGGGTTTCCTTACTTGTGTATGACAAAAAAATATACCTCTCACCTTTATGAAAATGAAGAGAAATTCAAAATTGCAACTGGAGTATCTCTAGCTTCCGCAAACCAGAACTTAATGCAAAGACTACACAATCATTTGAAAAGGAAGTAAATCTGATTTTCTAAGCCAACCACATGATTTTGGGAAACTAGGTCAGGAGTTTCAACTGACCACATCCAGCAACAATTTGGGTTTTGAAGGGCTTGCCCTGACACCGCAGCATAGGGCAAGCTGAAGGAGAGTCCTCCGTGCTGCCAAAATGCAACACGTAAATTAACCTCCTAAAGCACAACACCAGGGCTGCTGACCCTCATCAAGTGCTCTGTGGCCCAAAGACTGGAGAGGGCCTCTGAGAGCAGCGTGAGCTCAGCAGCGGGGATGATTCACCACTCCAGGAGAATGGGAAATCAATGCCATGCAGTAAACAAATGGCAGTGCAGGGATCCTGCTCCATGGATTTGTGTATTGTGGCTGAAAGATGAAACCAGACTATAAATACAATCAGTCTGCTTCTCCACTTGAGATTGCAGCTCTCTCTTTGGAAAAGGGGACACTAAGGATGGTTTAAAGGGCTGTATAGGCACGCACGTATGTATGTGGAAAGGTTTCTTGGATGAGACTTTGTAATTTAGCAACTTGAACAGAGAAGAAACGTGACCTTTAGAAGTAGTTTTAGGATCTTTGTGGATTTTTTTCCCCCAGATTTAATTTACTGTGATTCAAGAGGGAAAAACTGGTCAGAAGCTGGGACAGCATCCCAAATTCAACTTCTGTCAGGTGACAAAACATTACTGATGACTCTTCTTTATCCCACCAGCACACCTAATATGTGCCAGGGAGCAGCAAGGCTTCTACATCAACCCAAGGTGCACCCCAGAGACAGGCCAGAAACAGGGCTGGTGACAGACCTACCTGAGCATAGGGATCAAGAGGTGTATGGGAGGCTGCATCTACAGCAACATTCAGAGGGAAAGAGAAGAACCTCAAGCGTGAGCTTAAATGGAGCCCCCGCCAGTGGGCAGCAGGTGGGGGTGCAGGAGGGGCTGGTCAGGGCAGTTAAACCCAGGAGTGCCCTCAGGGCCCTGACACAAATATGGAGATGTCCTTTTCTGAAGGTTCCTGTGCTGTCCATACGAGCCCATCAGCTCAGACTATTTCTGAGAAGGCTCCACAGTCTGATTTGCAGTGAACACCCTCAGCAATTGGCCTCATTCACTTCTGTAGCTGTGCTAATTGGCATTACCCTGAGTGCCCGGACTGGGAAACGAGGACTGGCCAGCCCAGGGAAAACAGTCCCGCTGTTATCCTACGTAGGAGTTTCGAATGTGAGTACTTTGGCAATCTTTCATTAAAATAATCATTTAGATCAGAGTTTCCAACAGCTACAAAGTACCCATGAGCAGCAATTAAAAAATGTTCCATTAAAAATATTAAAATATTCCATTCAAGATAATCTAATTGACATAAATTAATACTTATGTTCCCCAGCCAGTTTTCCCACTTGGGATCTCATGGAAGAAGTTGCGTTTCTGCATTACGGATTTAGACTAGAGAGCAGCTCGGTGGCTTTTTGGATGGGAGCCTGCCTTTGGGCTTCCAGGGGACATGGGACTCATATGATATTTTTAGGGCTTGGAAAGTCGGCTGTCCAATATGGAAAAGACATTCGGGAGCAGAGCGGGCTATTTAATGAGCTGGTGTGTTCCTTTGCCTTTGGGGATGTCCAAGGGAAGTGGAAATACCAGGAGCATGGCAGAGGGGCTGTGCTGGCACCCTCTCGATTTGACTATTGCTTTTAAAGACCAGAGGGATTACTGGGTTCACTGGGACCAGCCGGAGCTGATGGGGCTGAGCCTGGGAGGCGAAGGGGCGCTGGGGGAGAGCCATCTCCAGTGTCCTGGGGCCATCACAGCTGTGGCATGTGCAGACCTTGGAGGGTTCCCCGCTCTCAGCAGGCTCTGTACTGTGTCAGGGAGATTCTGTGCCGCGTGTAGCTGCCCTGCCTGGCACCTGCCCAGACTGAGCACGGCTGTTTGCAGAGCTGAGCTGTCTCCTGTCCTTGGTTCCTGCTGTTTGCTGTCCGTGATACCTGCTGTGGGCTGGGTCCAGGAATCAGAGCACGGCGAGGAGTGACTGCCAGGCAGGACAGCACTCTTCAGCTGCCTTCGGTGCCATCGGCACTCTGAGACATCATTTTGGCCCCTTGTGCCCTGCACAGCTGCTGGCTTTGAGAGCAGGGTCCTTCTGTTTTCAAAAGGAGAGGTCAGCTCACTTGGTGGCAGCAGCCCTGCAAGACAAAAATGCCAGATAAATGTGCAGCGTAAATGGGTCACAGTTGAGAGCTGAGGGAGAGATCAGCCGTGACTTCAGGAGCAGAGTCACAGAGCTCTGTGGAGGTCAGAGTGGAGTGACACAGTGGCACGATCCCACTGGCTGCAGCTCTGTGATGCTGTGGAGATCACCCATGTTCCAACAGGCTAATGCCTGTGTGAATGCATAGGTCACTACAGCAAACACACAGAATATTCCCAATAAAGGCTCCTGGCTTCTTTTCTTTTACAGGGAAAAACAAAGTGCTGTGCAGAGCTGCCTGTGAGAAGGGGTTGGGTAGCTGTCTTGTTTGAGGAAATACGAGAGCCCACAGTTTTCCTAAGTGTGGTGTTCTGAAACACAGACACACTTGTAAACAATTTCTCCTTTTGTGTGTTTCATTACAAAAACAAAAAAATCACAATGGTATAAACTGCACTGTGTGCTGGAACAAGCAACCTTTGCACACCAAAATGTCTCTTGGTGTGCTGCTGCCCCGTAACTTTTGGAGAAGGTATCTACACCTCACGTGCAAGAACTTTAGCAAATCTCATTGTAGTTTTTTTTCTCAAGGTTGCTACTTTTGAGAGAACCTCCTGAAAGAGGCTTTTCATGGCTGGAATAGGAAGAAATATGTTTCTTTATCAGCTCTATTGGACACCACCGTTAATCTCTTTTGGTAACTTCATTCCTGTGAGAAAACAAAACATTTATCAGGGCAACAAACTAATGGCAATGCCTAGTGTCGAAAGGAGCAGCAAGCAGCAACTACATGATTTGCAGCCCACATCCTGGCTAACACACTTGTCCTGCAACATGCCTGCTGTATTTAACCCAGACTAATTATTGCGTAAAGCCTACTTGAGCAAAGTCAGTTTTTCATGGTGTTCATCAAACACCATATGGTTTGAGCACAGTGTTGGATCTGGTGCCAAATAACCCCAGAACTCCTTCCCAATGCAGAGTTAGTTTGCAGAGGGAAAACAGGCTTAGCATTGTCCAGCTGACCACCAGACCTGCATCCAGGGATAACCAGAGCCCTTCTCTTACCAGCTAATCTTCTCCAGCCTCCTCTGAACAAGGGGCTGGACAGCCCTGGTTCATCCCCACGGCCTCACTCCGTGATAGAGATAGGGAAACCAAAGAACTGATTGGTAGTTAAGGGACATACACAAGAGATAGAATGATATATTAGGAAATATTAAATACAGATCCTCAGCTTTGTGCAGGGCAATTATACCAATCTACAGCACGCAGAAGATCTTAGTTAATGCAGTATAACTGAAACAGCAAAGCAGGGATTATACCTATAATCAGGTTGTAATAGCCAGCTCCCAAAAATAGCACCCAGAAACCCCAGAGGATGGTGAGTCTCTCTGAAAAGCCCCTGCAGCAGTCACTGGCACGCTTTTAGAACAGGAGTATGAGTCCAGCCCAGCAGCCTAGCCTAATTACAGGAGTACCGGGATTTAAGAGGAGCACCCTTGGCACGGGAAGTGGCTTCCCTAGGGAAGAAAGAGCATTCCCGCCACGCCAGCCACGTGGCTGGCAGCATGGGCAAAACAGGACGTCGCAGAGGATGGCTGGCCACTAGTGAGGGGAACAACCTCCCAAGCATTTGCTTCAGCCCCGTGAATCACCACTGAGTGAAGGTTTCAGGGTCAAGCTCAGGACGGGAGTCATCCCCTGTTCCCACATGAACAGGTAGAATTAGCACGGACTCGGAGAGGAGGCCCTGTGGAACATATTTTCCACTGGGAAATAGTAAGTGACTAACGATGATGGCAGTCATTAACAAGGCAACAGGTTAGGAAATAATGTCCAAAGATGGCAGCAGCTCCTCTGAGTAAGTGCAGGATGGTGGAGCATTGCCGTGCAGCTGCCCCGGGGGAGGGCTGGGCTCGGGCAGGTGCTGCTGGTGACAACCGGAGTACCAGGAATCAGTGCCACCAGAAACAAACAAATATGAGGGGAACAAAGTACTGCTTACAAGCAAAAAACATATCAGCTGCGGGGTTTGCATGAGGTCTCAGTGCCACGGACAATAGAGGAGTGTGGAAGAACTGTCACTAGGGAAGCGTGGCTGTAGCTGATAGCAGATTACCAGCAGATAGAAAATATTCCCCCCTTTTAATCAAGCGGAGCTTGCACTCCCCAAGAGTAGAAATAATGCAGCTGCTTTGCTGCTTTGCTGACAACAAAGCATAGCTTGTGCCTGTGGGACTCAGTGTGGCCCAAATTACTTTTCCTGGAACAAGCTGCTTGCAGAACTGACATAACCACAAATGAATACTCAGGGTTGCTTTAATAGCAGTTTACCAAAACCAGCCGCATTGGGGCAGCTTTTTTTTAAATCTCAACACGTTGTTAACACGCGTATCAAAGGATCTGGAATGACATCACCAGCTGGGTGACAGCTGCTTGGTCACATCCTCTGCAGTCCCACCACACCGGGGGACTGAAGGGCACAGGATATGCCTGTGCTGGGACAGCATCAGCATTCCTCAGTGAGCTTTCCATTGGGAAAGCATGGATTCAGGGAATTCTGCTCAGCCAAGCGAAGGATGTGGCCCTCGTGTTACGCTGTGCTCTGACGTACCAGGAGCAGCTGCCTTCCCGAGAAGCAGGACAGTCACACTGTCACACCCCCCCGCTCCCTGCACGTCCCTCACTGCCCTTGCATCTGATTTAGCAGCTGTGCAGCTGCTGTGGAGCTGGATGAGCAAGCTGGTTGGGCAGGAAACTCTTCTTTTTTTGGTGGATTTGTTTTCCATGGAATCAGACTGCTGATCCAGCTGAGCCTACAGCCACCCAGACACTAAACAAGGGTGATGGGGAAGAGAGGCACACACTGTTGAGACATGGCCTGAGATACAGGAAGGTGTGGTTGAGTGACGTTGAGGTTCAAGGCCCTCGTCACTGCTTTGTCATACTTTTCCCTTTAGACTCCACCTCCACCTTCCTTTGGTGCATCTTCACAAGGAATGTCATTCATCTGGAAACAACACTGTTGATTTTCTGCCTCTCCTTCCTTGATAACCCAGCCAGACTGGTCACAGGGCAGCACATCAGGAGATATTTACAGACTGTGGGAGCAGCTGAAATGGAGGATATCACCAGCAAAGCTGTGAATGCAGTGTTGTCCAAACAGGGAAGGCGCAGCTCAGCTCATTCATTAAGGAAGAGAAGGGCTGGTTGGCTGGTTTAACATCTAATAAATAATTTCATGTTACAGATCACCTGAGCACCTACTGACGCTTAACAGTCTGGTTGGGAGGTGCAAGGTTCAATTATGGCCTGGAAATAATTTTAGTACATTTGTAACATGACCTGATCTGAGTCACTGATGTAATGCAAATGGGCAAAAGTGTCAATGGACAACGCTGCTCAGAACATCACCAGCCTTTTCCAAAAGCAGCCTACCTGCCTTCCAGAGCTGGAAAAGCACTGATGCAAATTCATATCTTCCAGCAGTACTTCTTCCTTTATTTAGTAGTTTTCTGATGACGAGCACAGTTTCCAGAACAAGTAAAACTCATGCTGTTATGGAATAGGGAACACTGCCTACAGTGTATTGATTTTTATAAGGAAAATATCGGACTACAAATCTGCTGCCAGGACACCGTTTTAAGTGATTAAAGTAGCCAGCTTTTTTTTCCTGCTTTCACCAAGCAGTGATACCTTCCCGAACTAGTTAGGATCATACTGATTTGCTCAAGGATCCTGCATATTTGAGATGAGGGTTAGTTCTAACTTACTGTGTTGCTGCATCTTTCTTCCTCTGGAGTTTATAAATATTCTGCCCCTCTCAGGCACTGCCCGTAACACAGAAAGTGGTTTACTGGCAGCAGGCACAGCTCAGCAGCAGCAGCTGAAGCTAATGTTATTACTGACTGCAGTTACCGTATTCTGACTGGGGCCAAACAATTCTGATTAAAGCAGACTTTAACTGCTCTTGCTTGAACAGCTTGAACTTGAACCCAAATTTTCTCAAGTTTCAAGGAAATTTTGTTTACAGCACGTGTGTTCCTAACTAACTTCTACTTCCTACTTTAATCTCTCCCAAAGAGGCAGGGACGCATTAATAAGGATGAAGCAAGGAAGTGCTGTGATTGATCCCTGATGCAGTTTCAGGAACGCCAAAAGACTCGGATAAGTTGATATAGCAGATTATTTCCCTTTCCCAGAGCCTGAAGACTGATGATAATGATTTGTACTCTTGCAATCTTCCCCAGCTACCGTTTCTATTTACTGCCATAGCTGCGGTGTTGCAAAACTCAGGGAATCCTTTTCACCCACATTTTCTCCTTGGCAAGAGTAAATGAAGTCAGCAATATCAGATATCTTTTTCCCTCCGTCATCCTTTTATGAAGAAAGAACCCAATCTGTCCTTGGTCACTAAGAGCTGGATGTGATGGACAGAAAAAAACTGTGAGATGACCTTGGAGCCAGGTTTCTGGTTTGAAACGTCTTTGAAATGTAGCTTTTCCATATCACCAAATGACGGCAGTTGCTGACGGGCACATCTTGAGCTGCAGCACAACTTTCCTTCCATTAACCTCAGCAGCCGCCGCCTTCCTCCCGGGGGGAGCATCTGGTGTTTTCCAAAATAGATACCTCACGCAGGCAGCATTTACATTTCCCATTAACCTTTCACAAGAAGCCAGGTTTTGTCTGAAACTGCTGCTGGAAGCTCAGCCAACATCGCTTCAGTCACATCACACCTGCAGTAATGCCCTCTTGCTTTCTTCCAGGGTGAGGATGGAGCGCTCCAAGACCTACAGATCTGCTGGAAAGTCTCAGCTTCAAAAATTTCCCTCATTAGTCATAAAATCATAGAATGGTTTGGGTTGGGGCCTGAAGGATCATCTCATTCCCACCCCCTGCCATGGGCAGGGACACCTTCCACTATCCTATGCTGCTCCAAGCCCTGTCCAACCTGGCCTTGGACACTTCCAGGGATCCATGGGCAGCCACAGCTTCTCTGGGCACCCTGTGCCAGGGCCTCAGTGCCTCACAGTAATATCTAATCTAAACCTATTCTCTTTCAGTTTAAAGCCATTTTCCCTTGTCACTAAGTACAAGTTTCACTCGTACAAAGTCTCTGATACAAAAGGCTGACAGCTACAGCTCTTGATTTAGACCCAAAATAAAGCACAGTGAGTTACATTACAAGATACCTGAGCACCCTGGAGGTGGTTTAAAGCATTTTTCTTTCTGACTGGTGTTATGTAATATATCCAAGTTACTGATTAAGAGCTAGGTCTGGTGCCAAGGGAAATCATCACATTCACTTCAAGGACTGATATATCCACCTATCAGCTAGTGCTTGGACAGGAGTTACAATCTGTAAAGACTGTGATTAAAATGCAAGTACTCATTAATATTAAAATAAGACGTACATGAGATAGCAACTCTTTTGAATAAATAGATATTCCCCTGAAGTTTAGCCTTTCAGAAAAGCCTGAAATGCAAAGCAAGTAATCAGCCACAGAAGCATTAACTTAATCTTTTCTCATTGCTCTGTCTGAGCATCTGTACAGGGATTTTTTGAGAATGCAGCTCGGCATATTGAAGAGGGAGTTATTTATTTATTTATTTATTTTTAGAATTAAAGCTGTAAAGACAAAACAATTGAAGAAATGCAATACCAGCTGTTAGGAAAGGCTCAGCAAAGGGCACAAGAAACAAAACCAATATAAATGTACACATTACACTTATGCTTGCAATCCTTTGATATTCCAGACTAACTAACACTCTCTCAGGAAAGTAGTATTCTGGACATAAGAGGGAGGGGTTTTTTCTGCAACATTGAGCACAGCCATTGTACTAGGTTCTGGGCCATTAATTTTGAGTTAATTAGGCGTATATGCAAACTGCAGTCAAAGTTATCACTTTAAGCTTCAACTCTTGGAGAAGAGCCTGCCACATGTCACAGCCAGTGTGGTGTGGTGGTGGGGCAGCCCTGAGAGCAGAGGCACCTTTCCTCCCGTCCTGGAGCAGCCTCAGGTTATCCAAAAGCTTTTCTCTCTGCTCTACCTGCTCTTACCAGCCAGTATCAGCTTTCCAGCTCTGCAGATTTATGGGTTTTCCTCCAGAAAGGTATTTGCTGAGAAGTTCTGCCTGAAAAAGGGTGACTGTGTTTAATAATTACAGTTCCGGGAACAGGTGAGTGACACGGAGATCTTTCAGCTTCCCAGGTGCCCAGTCACCTGCGTGGACATGCGGGAAATGGAGATGAGAAACCTTATTTTGGGGACACGTAAAAAGGAATGAGAAAATACACCCTGGCTTTGACTTGGCTTTGCCATGCAACAAGGCTGGCACACTTTTATTACAAAAAGGGAAGTTGTTGCTATACCTTTCTTGCTTCTCAAACTAAAATCAGGCCTTTTAAAGTATAGGATTTTGCAAAAAAGAGATGGTTGGTATAAAGACTGGCATTTATAAGCATCAGCATAACAGAATTTTCTATCCAAAATATCCTCTCAGTCCCTTAGTCTGGGAAAATATGAAGCAATTCAGTGAGGTTACAGTGATGCCTTGATTTACTGGGAAAAAAAGGGTTTAATTCTTTCCACAATTCCACTAAACATTTTTTTCATTGGAGAATTTGCTGGAATAGTTAATGGGGAATAAAATAAGCCAGAGTATTCGGCCCAGGATGGAAATATTCAGGTGCTGGTACCCAGCTGTCGTTTCCTTACTTAGTTTAGCCTATTCGGGGAAATACATTAAGCTAAAATGGACTTTCATGTGGAGTAAGGTTCCAGGAACACAAACATTCAGGAATCACTTTAAATCTTGGACAAATCCAAGCTAACTCCAAAGCAATTTCCTGACACTAGGTCTAATTTTATTGCCATACGTTACTGGGAGGAGGTGGAAAATAGATGTACGAAATGCCCAGGCGACATCAGAACAGCTTTCGAAAGCAATTTTGGCTTCCCTGTGCTCCCGCTGCCTTCAGCAGCCAGCCCTTAAGAGAAATCCCGTTACCACAGTGGACAGCTTTCCCTTTCAGAGATTTGTTTCCCACAGAAAAGCCCATGGGAACAGGACGATAAGCAGAAAGCGCCGGATTGTGAAATCGGACTCACGTTCATCTCCACGCTGCTCTGGGAGCTGGCAGAGGGTCTGTCCTCAAGAAGAATTTCACACCTTGTTCCCCAACAGCCGGTTTTGAAGGGTTTTAATATTTTAAGCTGAGAAAAAAAGGTGGTGGAGGGGCCTATTTATAATTTTGCAAATAGTGCAGAGAAGTTAAAAAAAAATAAACAAAACAAACCCTCCCTGCTTCACACAATGCGGGAAGCGTCTGGCACCCAACTGCATCTGCTGGGAGGCAGACCTAAAACAAACAAGAGGGAACACGTTCTCGCACACTCTGTAATTACACTCTGGATCATCCAGAGGTCGAAAGTATCAACAGCTTTAAGATATGACTGGCTAGATTAAAAAAAAAAAAAAGGAAAAAAATTTTAAAACCACAAATTAGGCTGAGTGATTACTAGAGCTTATGGCCTGCTTGCAACAAATATCCAAGCCGTGGCTTGCAGCCACAGCACAAACAGAGAAGGATCATCTTGTCTTTGCTCCCTTCAGCTATGCTAAGTGAGACAAGGAGCAGGGATTTGTGTCACTGTGCAGAGCACCCCTAAGAGTTACGGGGATCAGTCGCCATGAGGACCTAGGAATGGGTTAAAGCAAAGCTGAAAAGCTTCTCAACACTTCTGCTGAGGCTGTAATCAGGACATAGGAGCTTCATATTTTCCCTCTCCCTCTTGTACACTCTCATAAGCACACACAGCTGATGGTGCCAGTTGCTGAATTTTGCAGCTAAGGAGGGGGCAAAAATGCAGCTATTCATAAATGGTAAAAAAAATCCGTGTGATTAAAAGTTCTCTTTCTGCATTATCACTGCAGGAGCCCAGGACAAGCTTATTTAACATCACAGACACTCCAAAACCAAGATACTTGCCCAGCTTTATGTCAGGGATGTGTTTCTATATTATGCCAACGTTGCTCGCACACCCAGGGCTTGAAGAGCACAGAACAAGGCACTTTAAGGAGAGACAAGCCCGGCACTATGCTGCACAAATGCAGTCTGAAAACCATGAGCTATTGTCAGAGACTGGAATGCAGTCCCACAGCAGAGTAGCTGGGGACTTCCCATCTATATTTAGGGTGTTGCAATGCTACCCTCTCGCCCACACATCCTCACCCCCAGCGGGATGCCAGCTCTGGCATTCCTGGCACAGACAGGGAGCAGGCTCCTGCATCCCCTTCCATGGCAGTGTTGCAAGTATCAGTGCTGGGTTGGTGTGAGAGCGCGTGGCAGGGCTTGGTGGCAAAGCTGTTCATCACTTCCAGCTACTTACGTGGTCGAGAGAAAGGTTAAGGGGTGACTCAGAGCTGTCAAATACTTGCAGGCACACGGTGCTGAACCTGTATGCACCGTTCCCACAGGAGCTGTTTGCTCTGCTGCCGGAGCCTGACCCACCGAGTGGGCTCTGATAACCTCTCGTGCTGAGAGCCAAGCCAGGGTGCTAACAAGTGATTACGCCTTACCCGCACGTTCCCCCGAGCATGAAGGGGTTATTTACACTGCGGTACCTGTGCACATTCCCACGCTTCCAGCCAACAGGAGCACGGACTCACATCCAGTCCCCACCATCACACACACCGTACGAAGGTGCACCCTTCGCTGGTCACACACCATTCTGCACAAAACCTAAAGGAATGTTTGGTTTAAAAATAGAAACCTGATGCTCCCTGCTTGTTCGATTTGCTGTTCGCCCAAGCCAGCCCAAAAAGCTGAGGTGCAGTCTTTGTTCTCGCTCTGTCGATTTAAGACTTACTCTATCTTACTTGTGTCAGATGGCACAAGGGTTTTTTAGTGAAGCCCCACATACACCCAGCACTCCTACACGTGCTACTCATTATGCCACTTCTTAATACTTTTATGTGTCAGTCACTGCTGCACCCCAGGATACACATACTGAAATTTGCCTTTCCCTTTTGATTCACTGGGAGATGTCATCGTGCACAGCTGCGATGTCAGTGCGGTGGCACTGACACATCCTCGTGACACAGCTTCCTGAGCGGAGCAGTAAAAGCAGGGCAGTGAGGAAATTGCTCCTTGCTGCTACCAGAGAAGTGGCAGAAAACAATCAGGACATGCTAATTAACTGCCTATTTAGGAATGCGCTGTAGAAAGGTTATTCGACAAGGTTTGGGCAAGGAAAATGGAAAGTGAAAGTTTAAGACTTAGAACCAGATGTAGATTAAAAGCACGTTGCACCTGGGCAGCATTTTTAACTTCTCTGGTGTCCTTTCTGCCTTTCGAGAGCCATCAATTATTGGAGCTGTTGTTTAAAATAAAAAAATTTCAATTTTCTGTTTAAAACGTGTCTATGGCATTTGTGGTTGCAGAGCAAAGGCTGAAATGTGACTTCCAAAAGCTCAAAAGACTGGAAGGCTAATAACTCTCACTTTCCTCTCCAACCCAAATCCCCTTTTTCTTATTATTTAAGAGGTCTTAACTTTTTAATTCTTACTGAGTGTTTAGGACGAACATAAAATGGTGCAATGCCATTGCCTTTGTCTGGAGCCCCTGTTGCTGCAGCACAGAGAATCTGCTGGAGAGTGGTAGAGTCACCACTGTGGAACATTTAAAAATTATTATTTAGACCTAGTTCCAGAGGGTCAGAGCCAGACTTCTGGCAGCATCCTCTTAAAATAGCAACAGTTTTACTCGGTTTATAAATCTAAATACCATTTATGGCCATAACCCCTCAGCCGGGGGTGGGATCCCCTTTTGATGTATGAACCTTGTGTTTCAGACTGCGAGGATCAAATGAAACTGCCAAAATAAAGGCACATCATGGAAAAACCTCCAGACAGACAGCAGAGGGGATATGAGTGGAGCTATGCACAGACCCAGAAACAGGCACTGGATCGTTGTTCATTTAACACCTACCAGGGTGTCAGCACCGGGGTGAAAGAGCCCCTGGTCTCCGTCACTGTCGCTGGGGACAGCCACATCCCAGCCGCTGTCACCAGCAGCAGGGACAGCGGTTCCCAGGGGCACGAGGGGCAGCAGGACCAGCCCACTCTGCTGCAAGAGCATTGCCTCGATGATGGCAAAGGAGTGATTGCACAACTAGCACAGAAAGGAAACAGGCTGCTGCGTTTGTCACCTCCCCAGGGAGTGTCGCAACGCCTGTGCGTCCCTCGCAGCAACACCTTGTACTTAATTCAGTGCAATCAGCGTGAGGTCCCAACAATGAGGTTTTCGGGGATGCTGTTTTTTTTGTTTGGTTGGGTTAGTTTGTTTGTTTGTTTTTGTTTGTGGGTGGTTTTTTTGTTTTTTGTTTTTTTTGGTGTAATTCTAAATGTTTTTGGGGCCTGAAGGTTTTCAGGGATTTTGGAGTGTTGGTTTGGATTTTTTTCTTACCACAGGCCAGATACAAATAGCATTACTCACATTTAGCAGCACATTATTCTGGCTTCCAGAGACAACCTGTGGAGTTGCACAGGGAGATATTACAAATGCTGAGTCAATCCCAGGATAAAGGCAGCTCTTTCCTGAAGTGTATTGTCCTCACACCTGCGTCTGTGTGGATTAGGATATGAGCACACAGATGTCACTGACCTAAACATGCTGGGCTTACATCTCTTTTTGATCACACATCTTTCCTCCACGACGATGACAGGACAATGAAAAATTTGGAGAAAGAAAAATAAAGTCCAAGCAGAACCCAGAACTCAAACATTTTACGTAAGAGTCCCTGAAACAGCACATTTTTAAACAAGCTCTGTAGTTTAACTCTAAACTTGATTGCATCTTTGCAAATGCAAGAGGCAGACAATAAGTAAGCATTATAAGATGTATTTGTATTTTCTATCTAAACATTTCAAGAGCCAGAAAGAGGATCGGGTAGGACTGGGTGCACAAGAAGTTAATGTACGACAAGGTTGTTTATAAATAAATTCTCCGAGGAATGATACAACCAACTTTTCTAACACAGGACTTAAATTCTTGCCATATTTTCCTTAAACACTTTGAGGAGTTTTGATTATTCTTTCGGAGAAATTGCCAGTGTCGCATACAAATCTCTGAGATAGTTTAGCAAAGTGCTATGAGAAAGGTCTCCAACGCCAATTTGCTCTTTGCTGCTGGGCTCCGCAGAGGAGTTGCCTCACGGATGAATTTCAAAGTGATTGAAAAGTTTGATAGCAGCTGAAAGAGCTTGTTCCTGTGGGACATGCAGACAGCAGTGCTGCAAGGTAAAAAGACATTTCCATCGCCAGCCATCCTACTTGATGGAAATGCAGGTTTTGTTTTGGGTGCTCTGTCCTGCAACCACAGAAGACTTCTGCCTGTGTTAAGTGAATAACTGAGCCCCTTTGATCTGTGCAAAGTTACGCACTTTTGCCTTTAAATATAGGGCAGAACCCTCACCTGCTCCTGCCAGCCAGCCCCGATTGCTGACAGAGGTTGCAGCTCCTTTCCTGCATCACTGGAGATAGATTGCCTGTACATCAGAGATTACTGCAAAGTCCAGACCAGACCATTCTTGTTTGGGGAGAAAATGAGAAAGTACAAAAGGTGACTGTGGGTTATGTTTATAGACGTTCTGTGCAACAGCAAAGCCGCACAGAAACCAGAGAATGCACAAGGGCACCAAAAAATACCAGTTCCGTGCGGATTTCGTGTGTCACCTACCTGTGAATGATCTGCACAGGGATGGGAGTACGAGCTGGCCACAGCCCTGCCCAAACTAGGACAGCAGCATGCATTTAAAGTGTCTCTGGAAATCAAAGCAGTACTTCAATTCTAGATGAAAAACTAAGCAAAGTTTTACGAGCAACCATAATTCAAGCATTTCTTTTGCATGCCCAGTTTTGCACCCATGATTACATTTTCCTGTCCCACATGTACCTTTATCTTTTACACACTGATGCAATATCTGTGTAACACACAATGCTCTGTACATTCACCAGAAGTTCTCAGGGAGGAAATCCTGACAGCTTGGCATTGCCTTCGTGCAACCTGCCCTTCCTTCCTCCTCTGTACAATGCAGAAAGTACAAGGGACGTCCTCTGCCATCAGCTGTACATCTAACAGCACACATCCCTTCTTAATCACTTCCCCAGAGGGTTCAGACTCATTTACGCTGTTCACAAATAGATACACTGTGTTGTCAGATGCAATTTCATGGCATAAAATAGATGTTACCTTATCTCTCTCCTGGCCCTACGCCCTTCTTTTTGTGCTTAGTACACAAAGAGTAAATATGTGCATTAAATATGGTGTTTTGTCTCTGGTTTTGAGAGTCTGCTTCTTCTAGATAAGTAGCTCTGAATGTTTGTACTGGAATAATTCATCTTGCAGTAAGATCAGTAGATTCTCACTACTGACTTCAAAAGAGTTTAAATATGATCAGTAGAACCAATATTTTGAACAAAAATCTTCTCATTTTTCCAACAGAAATTGTACCTGTTGGTATTCTTGCTAGTGCTTTATCCACCCGTCATGACTCTTGTTGATGTCTGTGATTGGGATTAAAAATGCCTGGAAAACGCAGGGGAGGGAATGGAAAAACCCTAGAGCTTCTGGCTTGGGATCTATCTGAAATGCATTGATGGATGCTGATAGCATGTAGGAACAGAGTTGCAACAAAACTGCCACCAAGATGTCTATAAATAAAAGAATACTGAAACTGGCTCTTCCACATCCAGCTTGTTTCAAAGGAGGCAAATTCTAACCTCATGTTGTACTGGGGTTTCTCCACCGAGTTCTCAAATATTTTTTAAGAAGAAAATACAATTTTTTCTGTAGATGGAAATGCCAGTAACTCCGAAAGCAGGTTTCATTGTCTACCTGTGTTCAGTTTTCCAAGTGTTACACATTTGCACGAAGAGGTTTACCCTTCCAGTGTGTGCCAGCAGCGAGCCACTGGCAACCAATAATGTCTGACTCTGAGCTATAACCCATATGCCACCTGGCACCTGCTGTCTGCCCACTTCCACTGCGTTTTGGAAACCCTGGCCTTGCAGCTGCTCTGGATAGCTGGAAGAGAACCTCATCAATGCAGATTCCGTATAAATTTACACCTTCCTGTGTTTTTCCGACCTGTGTGCACATCTCCCAAGTACTGGTGCAAGTTGCTTCTGACCAAATGCAAGCATCTCTGCCCGAATATAAAGTCTCTTCCTGACTGGAGGTCGCGTTGTTGTACAGCAGCGAGAGCCTCGCTAGTGCCAGGGCTGATTTATTATTGGCTGGCGATTCTGACCCGATAACATTATTTGTGTTGGTAGGTGCTCACGTGTCAGGATTAGGGCAAGACACCAAAGAAGGAACACAGTGTTCTGCTCCTATTTATGTTTCTTGCTATAGTTCCCTCAGAGACTAGCATTATTAACTTCCCCTGCCAGACAAAGGACACTCAATTCCAGGTCATTCATACCTGTCTCTTACACTTCAGGAGTTATTATGTGAGCCTAAAGTCTGATGGAAAACTGAAGTATAAACGTAGCAATTTGTAATACACATATTTACATCCAAGTAGATGTTTGTGGATGGCTCCTGTCAGAATTTAGGACCTCAAGCCATCAGCAGAACTCTAGGAAAAGCTATATTGACTCAGTGGCATTACTGTGCTTTGCTAGACCTAAGGTCCCAGTGGTTCCTCTCTGGAATTTTGGAGTGACACGAAAGAGAACCTGGCATATATCTGCATATATCTGCATATACTGGAGTATATCTATTTGCCAGTATCTGGCAAAGGGACACTCACACTTCACAGGGCGGGGTGGTCTGTACTGCAGAGCACCCGCTTTCCAAAAACACCTAAAAGGAACTCTGCTGGGAGCAGTGGCACTGCAGGCACCTGCAAGGGTGAAGCAGGAAGAGATCTGCAGAGAAAAGTCTGCCAGGCAAGACTTCCGCTTATGGCCAGGGCTGGGATAGCACCTGCTGCATCTGCTGTTGGCTGCAAAGCACCAAGCAACCAAAGCCCAACACCGATATATCGACCGTGGTGAGCGCCCGGCCTGCACGCAGAACATGAACCAGGGAACAGGCTCGGGCTGCTGCTACACGTAGAAAACAGCCCTCCTCAGTCAGAGGCTGACATTTTTACAGAGCTGCTTTCCAGAGCCCAGGCGCGCTCCAAGCGCAGAATAGTTTCCACTGTTTCCCTTTTCACACACGCTCAGTTTTCCAAACCATTCACCTTTGGCAAAAAGCTTCATGCCTGGCCTCTGCTAGAAGGTCAGCTTGTTTTGCAACATGAACTGAACTCCTCCATTTGTTAAAGATCTGGGGCAGCAAATAAATCTGCTTTTACATCCCAGGGTTTTTTACTTCATCATTGTCATTAAATTTGTACACACATTTCCTTTTAAAATGTATAGTTCATTTTTTAAAAGAGATTTTGGCAGACTGATAAACAGAATTATCTCCTAATAATTTAAATATGTAACAGGGAAAGCAGGTCTCTCATTGCTACATAGACTTTTTTTTTTTTAGCAAAACCTATTTTAGTGCTGTACTTTTTGTGCCATTGTCAGATTTTTTACGTGCGCACAGTGACATTTGCATAATTTCCATGAGGGAGACTGAAACCTTTCAGGGAAACACAATGCAAAGTCCAGGAAGAGAAAACTTTTCCTACAGGGGGAAAGGAAACAACAGTGCCAAGGAAACAACAGTGCCAAGGAAACAACAGTGCCAAGGTTAACTGGGCAAGTGCTTTGCCCTGTGCCCCACAGGGCTTGCTCCTGGCTCTGGCTGATTCATCCTGACATGGGCTCTCTGAACGCTACATTTCCACCAAACTGGTGTGTTTCGGACAAGTTCCTGTTGAGGAAGATTCCCTGTCTGACTACTCACGAGCCACTCTGGCAGTCACACCTGCACCACCTGGGCTGGGACGGGGCTCCCTCCCCACTACACCCCCCACACTCACACAGCTACACCAGGTTTCCTCACTGGCTTGGCCCCATAGCAGAGTCTCGGACATCCCGATCCTTAAAGTAATTTAATTTTGGTGCAATAACTAAATGAGAAATCAACGGTTAAAGTTGATGTCTCTGAGCAGGGATCCCGAGCAAAGGAGACCCTGGGCTTTTATACCCTCACAATCCACATGAGGGAAAGTCTGCGGCCATCAGCTCCTTGTGTCCCCAAGTGTCCCTCACCAGGCTGTGCCACAGGTCCCCAGGCCCTTTGTTATCCAAAGGGTCAGGAATTCATGGCCTCCTGGGGCTCCTTCCCCACCCGAGCTACCTGCACTGAACATATTCCTCAGCAGAACAGATGCAAACAGCCACAATGCCAGGAGGGCTTGGCTCTCGTGACAGAACTGATGAATCCCTCCGCACAGACCATCATTTTCCAGCCCTCCCCCTGCTCTCAGCTAGCTTGCCCAGATGGGCTCCAGCACTTGTCAGGCCCTTCTGTTTTAACTCATCGAAAGGGCAGAAAATGATCCAGAAAAAAGATTCTACTATATTTTATATTTTGTTAGAAAGATAAATTAACTCAGTTACGGCTCAGAACTCGTTCAAGGATGGGGCAGGACTGCCCAGCCAAGAGTGAGCAGAGGAAAGGGCAGAGGAAGGAAGAGGTAGGGCAGGGATGAAGGAAAGGCAGCAAAACAAGCTGTTGCAATGGCCAGACAGTAAACAACACTGAACACCTGAAAATTTCATCCTGGCCGTCAAGATATACCCTGGCAGGAACATGAAGAATAACAAGGGAATGTAAGAAATAGCAAGACTTAGTGGAATAACCACAGTAATCTTAAAAACCTCAAACTTCCAATGATATGGTTCCATACCGTAAGTTAGCACGTTAGCAAATGGAAAAAGAAAATCATCTCAGAGACAGTATCAGCTTTAAACCACACTGGAGCTGTCTTCTACTTCCAACTTTCTTCTGTTTCTGTGATTACATTTTGTTAACTCTGATAATTTATTGCATGACCTCTACAAATGTTATGCACATTTGATTATTTTGTCATTCAGCTTCCATTTCCCACAGAGATCCCACTGGCTGTTCTTACCAAATCTCCTTTTCTTGAAGTCATCGTTATTTAAATAATGACTGCAGTGGCAATGACATTTCAGTGAGGGGAACCACCACCTTCGAGTATTTCCAGTTGTCCCAGTTACACAAAAATGCAAAGCCAGGAGCAATAAAATAAGGTGGCTGGGCATTTTAAAAACAGTACCTTCATAAATGCAACCTGTACCTCAGCTTCCACTTGTCTAAAGACAGCTCTTACATGACCCAGTTACCCAACATATGCAATAGCTTAGAAATCTAGAGCTGGAGAAAGATCAGGAGCCAGAAGGATGCTGGGAAAGAAGTTTAGGACAATACTTTCCCTTAAATTACCAGCAAAATTGATGAATTTTAGTTTGTTTTACAGTTAAAAGTCACATGGAAATGTAGAACACAACAGGAAACTTTCATCTTGGGACTGAGAAAAGCATTCATGGAGATAAATAAAATAATTCTGACAGTATATATGAGAAAATGATCCTGATTACACACTGGGGAAAAAGACTAAAGAAATTTACACTGATGACACAAAAAGGCAAGCTCAGAGTTTAGAGCTGAATCTTTAATTTCTAGTGCTCACCTGACTATTGCCTGCTGTCCTTTCTCCACATTTCTCAGAACACCAGAATTATTCAATGTTCCTATTTTTACCACTCCTTCCTTACAGCTATTCACCACAACATAGGTGAGAAAGGTGACCAAAGACTAAAATACTCAAATTCCAAAAGAAACCTCAGGATTTTGGACTCTCTTTCTATACCTTTTTGCTTCCTCATTAGCGAAACTTCTTCTTTTTTTTCTTTTTTAGCCTCAAATGAATTTCAAAGGCAACACAGCACTATGTTAATGTAGGAAAACGCCCTTATGGCCTTCATAGGGACAGAGTCACTTCACATTTATTACACCACTGTACAGTCCTCATTTACTTTTCATAGTTATTAGAGCTACGTGCCACAGCTGCAGAGTAAACCTCATTTATTTTTGTGTTTTAGAAGGAATGATGCTTTTTCCGCTATCATGTTTCAAATTAATTCCCCATATGTACCTCCATCTCTTCATCTTTTGGTACAGGCCAGAGACTTTAATCTTCTCAATAATCTAGATTTATTAAAAATAAAGAGCGATAGTGAAAAAAGTGTCAGAGAACAAGAAAAAATATTCAAAAACACAGCTGGGCCAACACTTTGGCAGTCACAGGAGAATGGCACTGGCACCACCAACTAAAATGAAAGGGTATTGCACATTTCAACCACCCAGCTCTGACAGCTGGCAAGACTTTAGAAGAAAAGTCTTACTTCTCCAGAAAATCCATAACTAAGCAAAATGCTGAGATATTTGGCTTCTTGTTTACAACATTATGTCTTTTAAAAGAACACCCCTTACCCTACAAACAAGGAACTCAAGCATTTATAATAGTATTACGTATATAGAACATGAATAGTTTAAAATTGGGTTAAAAAAGTCTGGCTTGCAGTGCTTAATGGAAGATGGAAAATAACACAGTCAACAGAGAAACATTATACTGCACAAGAGAAATGTTCTAATCTATTCTTAACTCACTTTTATCAATAATCCCCATAGCTGGCTTCTGGCCATCCCAGATGAATAATTCAGAGCCAGGAAAAAACAGAGATCTGGACAGACATTGTCCACATCTGTAATTCATCTGCCTTGCTATATTAAGTCATTCACCTGTTAAAATCCAATTTACTAGCATATAGCTGAATATGTTTAAAGGTTACACAGCTAAAAATAGCACTGCCTCCAGGATTTTCTATACTGTAGAATACGTAAATTACCCTTGTCAGTAGGCTGCTATAAAAAGGCATTGGCTTGTATTTCTAGAAGAATGCATTTCAAAGATGTCAGGGGTGGAATTTTGCTCAAATAGCTTTGCAGCATATATAAAAGTGTGTAATTTGTTTCTAAAGATACTTTACTGTTGCCATTATTTGGCAAAAAAAGCCACCAGGGTCCTCATAGGGAATAGTAGCACGTGCCTGAAACTAACAAAACTATGACATTTTGGTTTTGGGTTTTTCTTTTTGCTTAAAGGAATTTTTTTTTTTTTTTTTTGTAAGTGCTCTATGGCTGAACTAACTTCAACCTGCAAATTTTCTTTCTGCAAAGCCACTGCCCAACCATGCTCCTTCTTGGAGAAATCTCCACTTTGAGCCCTCTTGAGCAAGAGGGAACATGGCTTTATTCCACCCTGAACCCCATGAATAAAACCATTTGCAAGGCTCTGCATGTGCATCACAGCCTCTGTGTTGCTGTTGCTACAGCCCCGGCAGGGCCTTTTGGAATATTTATTGTTTGCCATGATACACAAGGTGGAAAAAAATGCTCTGTGACTCTTGGGATCCTGAGACGACTTTCAGTGGCCTAAAAGTGACAAAGGTTTCCATCTGTATTATGGATCTGGAAACCACTGATATGAAGAGATAACTCTACAGCCTCCATCTCCAGTGGCCAGCAATCAGCCTTCGGTGCCACTCAGCAAGGCTTTACTAGAAATAAATGAAGGTGTCTACACACAGCCATTGTCTTGCACCTTCCCTCTCCTAAAGGAAACGCAGCAGAAAAGCCAGTGTGTGGCAGAATGCCAGTTCCATTAAATACAAAGCATTCAGGTAGTAAATTTTTGCCAATAAACCAAGTTATCCGAGGGTCAAAAAAACAATGGAAAATTGTAGTTTTAGTGTCAACACTATGCCGAGTATTGTCAGAAATAGAGAAGGTTTCTGCTCCAACCAAGCAGATGGAAATTATTCTATTGTTCAGAGATAAAGCAGAGCTCCCACCCGAGCCCTGACCGCACAATTACATCTCTCTGTCTGAGCCCAGCCTTTCAACCACCTCCCATGCAAAGCAGTTTTCAGGAAGAAAGTCCGATACTGCAGCTATTTTTACTTTTGCTCCTTATTTCTCTTGTCCAAAGATGCAAATGCAAGGACGACTGGTTCCACAAAAAACCAAGGGACTTCCTTTGATAAACAGGATGTTGGGTTTTCTATGGAGTCACACACACACACCTGTTCTCTTTATGGCTGGGTAAACATCCTCAGCTCCCCGCAGATCCTCTGCACACTCTGCACATCAAGCATCTTGCTCTGGCCCTGCTCCTGGCTGGGGTGTTGCTCAGCGTGCCCAAGGAGTCAGCAGGGCGCGTTAATCACTCCTTATCTTGTTTGCAGTGCTGAGACAGAGAAGTGTAAAGATGAACATGCCAATCCATTCACAAACATTACAAAGAAATACTCAAGTTTTCCTTTCAGCAGAGCAAACATTGGGAAGTGAGCTGACCAAACACGAGGTCAGCTGGCATCCTGGTCTATAGAATTACTTATATTTACTTTCTCTTGCCTTATCTCCCTTGAATAACTTGCGTTCAGGATGTAAGCATACATTCGTGTTTATCTTTCCGAATATAGGACTATGACTGGAGTAAGCCTCTGCTGGAGTGAAATTCCACTCAAGTCAGTGGTATCCAGCCATGTTCCAACACGTGGGCTGGGTTAGCTTTTGTTTTGACTCTTTAGATGCCATCCTTAAGCAGGGCTTTAGCTGCACTGAAGTTCGGCACTGCCCACACTGCCCTTCAGATACAGGGTGTGGGCGTGCCAGCCTCTGCCTCCAGCAGGAGTCTTTGGGATACCAAGCTCATAGGGAGCAGTGTCCCCCTCTCCTCACTCTTGTGGTCCATGCCCTTCACTCGGTCTTCTTTTTCATAGCTCCATTTCTCTCCACCTCCCCAGATTCATACGGGCCTTCAGTTGCTCACGTGCCCCTTTCCCCTCCAGTGTCCCCAAGGACCAGACAATTCTGCAGGGCAAGCCTTGGCTGCCTTTCTCCAGGGAATTTTAGCTGCAGCACATCAGCAGAATCAGAGAAACGAGATAATCAGTTGGAGTCAAAGACAAGGTTTATACATTGCAGTGAGGGCATTGCCCTTGAGACACGAGGATCCCCCAGTAGCAGAGCTGTGTGAGCTCTCACCAACTCAAAGTTGGCTCTAAGTAAGCAAAAGTGCAGATTATTCCCTTTTAAATCAAAACATGTGACAGTTTACCAGACTGAAGAAACCTAGGTTGGCTTAGGGTTCTGTGTAGGAAAACAACACTGGTTTCCTAAGCTTAAAGGCTTTAAACCTCATGAACTCATGAGCTGCAGTCAACTTTGAATCGTTTAACTCTGAAACTTGAATGGTAAAGAATAGCATAGTTATGGACCTGAAACATTCAGGCTTGGCACATATCTGATGTACAGGCTAAAGCAAATTAAATAAGGTGAATATTTTTGTTACAGCAGCTTCTTCTTGGAAGCTGTTACTCTGACAGACACTGAGTGGATGCTGGTTTCAGAGAGGTAAATACAAACCATCATCTTGCTGTTCCTGGAAAACAAATGGTCCTTTGTTACCAGCACCTTGGAAACGAAGTAATAAAACAAAGAACACAGAGGTGTTTGATGGCTGTTCTGGAGTCATTACACGTGTGATTCAGCTCTTAAATTTGGGGTAGCAATTTTCTTGTAAGAGAGATACAGTGTAAGTAATAAATGACAGATGATCTTAAAACATTTATCATCTTAGTAATCAAAACACAAGAAGAGAGACAGGAAATCAATACATTACTTTTAGAAATAGCATCAAGAACAATGATCTGAGGGAGAATAATAAGAGGAAACTGAGAAGATAAAGCACACCAGAGTAATTTTAGACAGAAAGGCGACAATAACATTCTTCTAAAGTAGCAAGGGAGCCACAGTGAGCTGATCTGGGTAGCTACAGGTTATAAATAGTATGGAACAATAGAGACCAAGAAATATCAGAACTTTTCAAGCTGAGGGAGAGAAAAGAAAACTTAGCAGTCCCATAAAGTATTTTGTGCAGTAACTAATACTCATGTGAGTGGGACGCCGCTGTTTTTCTCATCAGTGTTTACAAGTGTCCCTCTCACTGCATGTCAGAGTTAGAAAGACCAGGGCTGAAGAAAAACCTTACCTAATAGCAGGGTTACTGGCACAAAGCCACAGGGCAAGATCAGAAAACTTGTAATTTAGCATTTCTTTCCATGACTCCTCTTGCCATGATGTTGATGGAAGTGATGGATGAGCTCCATGACCAGCTCGTCTTTGAGAAGAACCAGTCGAGTCTAGTAAGTTGTTCCTTTTTTTAGAAACAGTCATTTCACAGAGATTACCTTTTCTCTTCCTGAGAATATTTTACCAGATTATAAAAGCATTCTTCTGACTGCCCAGATTACTCCTCCTCTGGCTTCATTTGCTTTAATCAAGCATCAAGGTACAATAGGTGTAGACATTCGTATTACTCTGCTGTGCACAAGGAAAAGTTACAAACAAGATGACATGAGAAAGAAGAGAGCCAGGAGGGGCAATGGTAGCCGAAATAAGGACCACACTGTAGTATTTGTTGTGACTTGAGAATTCTTAAGTATTCCAGTAGTTCAAAGTGCTACAATCTCATGTCCCAACACATTTAATTACTTGCCCAAATCAGCACCTGGACATTTCACCGCAATCCCTTATTTAGCTTATGGAAATATATTAGTAGTAGTCACTGCAACCATCCAGTTTTCAGACCTTTCATGGATATTTCATTACATTCTCTGTTTTCCAAAATGAGTCATTCTTCCTTCAGAGTCATTTTTGAAGACGACAATACAATATGCAGAGATAATGCCGTATTTTCCTCCCTCCAGACATTTTCTCATTTAATTTCTTATTCCATTTCAGAGGACATTATAAACAAGTATAATGGCATTTCTATTGTTCGTGGGTCATCAGCTGCTTTTAATCAGCAGAGTTTCAGTTCACTTACGAGTTCTAATGAGTTTTTTTCACTGAAATTAGTAGAATGACACAGATATACATTCAATTAAGATTTGGTCCAAGTACACAAATATGCTAATGACTGTGAGCAAGAAATTATTTCTTTACTTTTAAACAACCAGAGAAACAACAATTCGTTTAATTACATAAAAAAAGCTTAATGAGAGTATAAATAGGAAGAGCACTACAACATTATCACATATGTGAATACAGCAGTCTAAAAAGGTAGGCAGAATTCTTTTGGATCAACTAGCAACTATTAAAAAAAGCTTGTGAATCACTGGGCATTTTCCCCAAAAAAGCAGTGGAGGACAACACTTTCTAGAGCAGCATGGCCTAAATCTCAGAGTTTGCTAAACATCAGTTTGAAATATTTTAATAAAACGAGGTCAACATATGTGGTATTTCTCTGTATTTCAGACATGAGCAGAGAGAGGAGGTAAAGGGCACGATCCAAGTTTCGGTTTTGTCACTGCCACAACTGGCGTTCGTTTATGTGCCAGAAAGAACAGTGGCCTTCCTCCCAGCTGTCCAGGAGGCATTCAGGAAAACTCATAAATCTGTGACCACCCAAACAGCACAGACGTGCGGGATGCTCAGCACAGGTCACTGCCAGATCATAGTTTGCAAGTGTTGATTAAAGAGTAATCTCAGCTATTTTTAAATCTAGAAAACAGGCCTAACAAGGAAAGACAATTAAACTATTCTGTATTTGGAAACGTACTTGCTGACAATGGATTTGGCTTCCCTTGCCCTTGCTCTGTTCTGACCCCAGTGATTCCATATTTTATCCTCATCTTCCAACTGAAAGACCAGGACAAGATGCACTTGATTTCTATGACTGAGCTCTTTAAATATACTGACAAATTCTTGTCTTAGTTCTCCCTTGCATCTCCTCCTCCCTCTGTTCTCCTCAAGGCAAGAAACAAAAAGACCTCAACCAACTGAAAAGTCCGTTCGACCTCATCATACAAATTTCAGTCACAAACAATGTCCTGTCTGAGAAAAGATTTTGTAATACAATCTCTTCTGCTCTGCTGCAGGATTAACTTTCACACTGGTTTCATGTAGATAATACGAAATCTGAAAACTATAGAGGTGGATTTTTTTCCACATTTCTTTATCCAGAGCTGGTACATTATGTGAGCAAAAGAAATAAAAACCTGCATTTTGTACAAACCCGTGACATTTATGTTAGTTTCAGTGAAAAGCAAACAGTCCCTGTTTTGGCCCCCAGAAATATATACAGGTTTTAGTTATTAATCTTAAAGAGAACCCACAGCATTCACTTCTGAAGTCATAACTTCCAAAGTGCTAAAGCTCTTCTAAGTCAGCACAGCAGATGGTCTTAGCAGCCCTTAAAATAACCACTGACCAATAATCTCTAACAAATTAGTTAATTGATAAATATCCCACAACGTGGAAGAAAAATTTGCCAAAGAGATCATCACTAATCCTTCAGATTTATTTAGGAGATTATGTTGACAAATTGTTGATCATTTAACATTTCCTAGATTTAAATTTGACAATTCAAGATTCCAATATGTTTCACCACTGTATGTATTTTATATTTGAATAATATTCACAAGAATTTATTAGGTAAATTTTAAAAAAAAATCCTTATTTTCCTTTTATGGATCCCAGGGACTGGGTTGGTTACACAAGGCATGCTATTATTTATATTTGTCTCCTTCTGAGGTTAATCTGAATTTTTACAGAGACAAGTGTGTCTCTTAGAGAAGGACAGACACAGAAAAGTGACTTAATCATTACTTCATCTTTTCCTTAAGTAGCATCTCTCTGTCTGTGTTCAGCTATTCCAACCAGAACGTTCATCCTGAACCTGAAATGGTTTGGTTTGGATGCATGCCTGTGAAAAATGGACAAAATCAACCTTTGTTTACTGTTCTAGCACTGGTTTTAGTTGCTGTTGTGTTGTCCCACACCAATGAAAAGCTTTAGATTTCTTGATGGTGGAAAATCCTGATCCCTTGCATGGAAATGCTGTTTGTACCCCATGAGAGACTGAAACCCCCTATAAATATGGACAGCTGTGTGTAGGTGAGGTACCAAGGAAGCAGCCACTCACTGTTTGAAAACATTGAAGAGGTCTGTGCTCGAGTATCATGCTCTTTCGTGGACCTAACAGTGCAGCTAAACAAAAAACCACTAGCCATAAGAGCAGATTTCCCATGTGATCGAATATTTCTCTATAGTTCATCTGACATTTGTCAAGTATGTAGAGCAAAATCATACTTAGAGACAGTAAAAAGAACACAGCAAGAGGAGTCTTCATTAAGTCCCACAAGAACTACTGCAAATTCTGCAAAAGCAGAGAGGGGAAAGGGTGCAAGAGCTGCTCCCCTTGCAGGCACAGAGCTTCTGAAATACTGCAGCTCCTTTGCAGCAATCCATTTTCACAGTGTTTGCTGTGTTTAAATAGTTCCTGAAAGACTGGTAGCACAATCCCTCATCTCAGGGCTCTCACCTAGAAATCTTAAATCTTGCATTTCCTTACTAAGTGTATCATATAGGACCAATTACTAGTTTTGTAGTACTTTCACCTCTAAAAGTCTGATGAAAGACAAATCCAAAATATATTCTACAGCAATATAGCATCATTCTCGCTACTCTCCAAATGGAAAGGAACAAGAGATTATTACATGTTGGTAAAGCAGGAATTGGAAGCATAGTGGGAAGAAGAAACTTCCTCTCCAAAGGTGGGGATAAATCAGCAAACCAAGGCTTTTCAAGAGAACCTCATTCTCAAAAGGGTGAAAAAAAGTTAAACTTCAGAGTTTCATTTCATCTTCTAAGTTTGGGCATAGCTTTTGAGGCAATCTGAATGCAATCTCTGCGGATGCAAAGTTCACAGACGTGACTGTCTGCAGAAGTCTATTAAAAGGTCAGTTATATTTGCTTTTGCACACAAATGGAAATGATTCCCATATGGATTTACTGGGCTCTTTGACAATGTTATGGAATAGATTTGGTCAGTCAGAAGATTATTCAGTGTCTTTCAGTGTATCATATGCTTCCCTCAGAGCCATTGCAAAATGGAGAGAGATTTCTGGATGAAGTATCTGAAGACACAGGAAATTTCTTCAAAGAACCTTATTCAGTCACTTCCTGGCGATCCCGTCCTTACTGTGCCTCTGATTGCTGCTCTCTCCTATCGGATGGGTGCTGGAGATAAAGCTGTGCTCAGCCACAGAGGCTGGTTTATTATTTCAGCTGTTGTTCAGACGAAATGAACAATACTGCCACGAGCCTTCCAGCTAAGCCAGGCCTCGTAAAACATCGAGATGCATCCACTGAAGTTCACGTCTTTTGATACTTACACAGGACAGCAAAAAACTGCAGCTCTGCTCTCTCAGGCTGCTCTAAGGTACTTATTTGCAGAAGATAATTCTGTAGGCAAGGAACTGCACACCTCAAAACCACTGTCTTTTCAGGTTTTGGTTTTGTCAAAAGATACAAAAGATACGGTCCCACTGAAATATCCACACAGAGCAATTCTCATACGAGGAGACATCAAAATGATCAAGATGATATTGAGACAGCTTAGCTGGCAATTTGGCTCAAAGTTGTGAATTATAATAAGGAGGGTCAAATTTTTCTCTCTGCTGCCATGGACTTCCACAGGATTAGAGTTGTAACAGAACAGGATTTGTGTCACTTGCAGTAAACGATGGCTGAGTGTCACTTCTCTTAAGCAAGTTTCATTTCATTTCAATTAAAAACCTCCTGTTATGCATTACAGCATTCAGTGAACACATTACCTCCACCTCATTGAATAATAACACCAAGCAAACCCAGCAAATTTCTGGACAAAGATTTCCCTTCATCTGACCCAAAAGGAGGATGTTTTGCTTTCCTCTGAATCTGAGAGCAACTTAATACCAAGGTGTTTCTTGAAGCAGGTTCAGCTACTCATGTCAAACTATTCTAAGAATCTGCCTTTAATTTATTGCTGGAAGAAGCAAGACTGTTGAACCTTAAGGCTTTTGCACATTGTGGAAGCTCATAAATCCTTGAGAGCTTTGTCCACAGACCCCACAATAAGTATGACTCACGGAATGCTATTCTTTTCTCAGTATGTAATAAAGAGAAATATTATTTATAGCAGCATACAAACTATTAAGAAACTGTTTTTCTTTGAAGCTTAGACATAGCAAGGGAACAATAATTTGGATAAACGGCAGTATTTACAATTTCTTTGAATTGGGGCCACACATCGTGTCTTGGCCAAATACGTGGTTACGATGAAGTATTCCAAATTCTCAAAATAGTTCTGACATCCACAAGTTCGCTGAGGTCTAATATCTGATTGGTTTTGGCTCAGAAGTGGCTTGAGCCCTAAAGTAATTTTAAGAGCACAAACAATGGAGCAGTTTCCTTGCCTTAGGGCTCTCACTTCCGTGCCTCACATTGGATCTTTACATACATCCTCGAAAAGGTCCTACAGTTCTCAAAAAGTGTTCCTGGTTGGATTTGTCAAAAGCTTTCAGCACAAGCTCATCTATTCCCACTAAAATTTGTGGCAAGAGCTTGGTAAAGCCCACTGGAGCAGAGAGTTGTAACAAGTTGTGCGTTACATGACTGCTGCTGCTCTTATCAGCTGTGCTCCAAGCACTTAAATCACGCAAGAGATCTCTCATCAGCATTCATTTTGGCAAGGACTAAAGAGATAAAAAAAGTCCTCCTAAAGATGACATCTGAGGCACAATCAGCAGTAACAAAATATTCTAGAATGGCACTGGGTTTATGGCAGATATTTCGTACGGAGAAAAATTGCTCTTTTTCTGAGGCTACAGGGAAGACCAGGAAGTATCATCCTACCAAAAATAAGAGGGAACTGGTTCTTTCACTTGTAGCAATCAGAGGAGAAATGTACTTACAGTTCCAAATAGTGCAGCACCTTTTAACTTGGGCTATAATATGCAGCCCAAAATGTGAGTCTTTAAAGCCAGGCAAAAATACATCAGTTTCAGGCCTACTCTATTTAGGTTGAAGGCTGTTTCTCATGCCTGCAGCTCAATAATATTTTCAAGTCTAGTAATAGTTATGTAAGACTCAAATAAGACAAAATACTCAGTGCAAAAACACCCTACCCTGTGAAAGGGAACATGGTAAAGGTCTATTGAGGAGCAGACACCAGAAAATGGATGAAAGACTCCCTCTCTAAGAATTTCTTCATGCCCCAGGCTCCTATAGTCAGCAAGGAAGAGAAGAGCCTTCATTGCTAGTCCTGCTAGGAAAATAATGAAAATAGCACTAGTTCTACTCCTGGAGCAAAATGTATTCGCCTGCAGCTGTTCACTGAAAAAAATTCAATTTGTGCTGCAGAGTTTAGATGAAAGATTTTAAAATGTGCTGCTTTTGATTTTGTCTTCCCCACCTTCCTGGCACGGTGTGAATCCACACAACACCCACAGACCCTGACAAGAGGTGACCTTTCCCCTTATGAACAGAATATTGCCACAAGTCTTTGCACTTCCTGTGTTTTCATTCAGAACAACGATATAGGAACCAAATGCAATAAAAAGCAGTTGCTGAAGTATATTCTGAAACATGACCTGGGCTGAAGGAACAACTGTCGCACTTCGCACACAATTCAGAAGGGCATTTGGGTTCCTGCTGTCACCAGAAGTTGCATTTTAATCACTGCAGAACATGATATGCCCGAGACAACCATGCAAGAGCCGCACAACAGCCAGTAATTTTCCTTAGGTCATGTCAGGCAAAAAGTACCATAGTTTCTTTTCTCCCTATCTGATATTATGCCATGTACTCAGAAAGCAGTCGTCTGGCCTTTCTGTCCCCGTGATGTATTGCATCAATCTCCCAGTTCCCACAAGTTTGTATTTAAAGAGCTTCTGTTCACTTATGTCTGCCTGGTAAAAGATGTGTTGTTTTTCTCCCCACCCCCTTCAAGAGCAATAAACATTCTGCTAAGGAAAGGCTTTAGCATCAATCAGATTTCAGCGCTGATTAGAGGGGAGGTGCTCTGGCTGCATTGGAAATGGGCCTCTTTTGACTGTTTTTGCTTCTAAAATTAGCTGGGCCATTTCCCGAGAGAAGTCTGGGGATAGATGCAGACATCCCCTGGCCAGCACACTGGAGCTGTGTCGGAAAGCACAGGCAGAGAGCTGCAGAGCTGCTCAGAGTGGCCAAGAAAGCTGGGGAGCTGCTCTCCTCCTGGCTGGCAGCTGGGCCATGGAAAGCCCTGGCTGCCAAACCGAACCTGCAGGGCTCTGTTTCAAACACCGAGTGTCTGAGGCATCAAGGGAAGGCCTGAAACTGCAGCCGAGGACAAAACCCCGCTCAGCTCCAGCCCCTGCAGAGCCGGAGCCGTTGTAATTTATGCCAGGATTTGTTCTCCCCTTGGTTTGCAGTCACAACACCATTTCTGCCAACAGCAAGGTCTGCATTTCCCAGAGGTGCCCTGGGTGCAATACTGCAGAAAGGCAAAGGCAGCAATTCCTAAAGATGTTTCCTGCCCTCATGCACAAAAAGATGCTCTACCTGATTTTCCAGGAGTTGTTGAATTCAGCCAATCTACTCAGTTCTGTGAAATTCAGCAGAGTAAGTTTTGGACCAGGGGACAAAAGTTCCAACACCCACATTGTAAGTGAAGAATGTATCTGAGTCAGAATCTGTGCAGGCCCTATTTGTACAGGTTTACGTCCTTCTGACAGTAGGACAAAGACAAAAACAGGTTACAGTTACTCCTCCTTCAGGACATGTACATCTCTCTTTGCTGGGGTTTGCTTTCTCCCACGAGCCAGCCCCTCTTATGAAACAGGAGACAAACATTTGCTTCAGGTCACGGTGCTGTGAGTCGCATGCAAGGGATTTAACAGAAAACACTCCCTTTTAAAATAAAGAGCTGGAAAAACATGTCCTGTTATGGACAACTCTGGAACAGTGGGCTGAGCATGGATATTTAGATTAAATGCAGTTTTTAACAACAGCTCATTAGAAGAAGGGTAAGACACTGACTGCTTTTGAGGTTCTGCTCTAGCAGTACTTAGCAAAAGTAATCAAGTTGTAACACAATGGGAGGTATATCTAAAATAAGCATTTAGATTCTTTATCTAACATGTACTGTATAAATAGAGAAGATCCTCAGTAACTGAATGAAAGCAGCATTAAAAAAAAGAGACACAGCCCGGGTTTCCAGGGAACCAATACTGTAAATCCTGGGCACCCCTTTGAAGTAAGGTAACTGGGCAGTACTGTGAGAAGCACCTTCAGGTTTTTAGACAAAGTTTGGGATGAAAGAAAGAGGCTGCAGATCACTTGCTCTTTTGTTTCTTTCTTCTTCCTGACACAATAATTAAATGATTTGAATTTTAACTTCCAAGATTTTTTTTAAGATCAAAATTAAGATTAGAAACAGAGGAGGGAACATTCCTTTGCAGCTTTGTCATTGTCTTTATGCATCTGAGGTTTGATTTACACAAACTAATGTTGACATGCAAGTACACGTAACAGATAAAACTGGTTTAAAAAAAATCACTCACACCTACAGAAACAATAGGAATATTCCCACTCCTATATTTCACATATTCAATTGTAATATGCAATGCTAATATTCACAACAGAACTGCTTCTGCTCTTGTTCTGTCTGAATTTGTTGACCCATAATGGCAATGGGAGCAAACAAAAATGAATAACAAAAGGTAAAATTTTGCTTTCAGGAGCTTCATTAGCTTTATTCCCACAATTACATAAACACATGGGAACTGGTGCTGCTGCAGACTGATTTCACATCACTGCATGCAGAGGTGATAAACTCATTGGTGCCATCCAAGATTCTTGCACTGTACTGTTAACGCCTTTTGCTTTATACCACACCTTTTGTGCTATATCTATTAGGCTTTAACTGGAGCCTTTCAGAGGCTCCACTGCACTATCAGCTAGAAACGACTCGTTTTGAATGTACTTATTCAAATAAAATTTTACAAAATAGAATTTTCCAGTCTTTTCAGAAAGCGGCTCACTGGTATTTCCAAATCAAAGTGTTTCACAGGTTCATAGTTCAGGTAATTCTTTTTCTGCTGAAATGAAATAAAAATTGGAAGTTGTCATAACAGTTTTTTGGCAGATGCACTAAGGACTGAGGGAGCTAAACCGTCCACTTCAGCAACAACATCCATAACTCAAGCACTCACAGCTAAGCTCCATTTCCAATTACTCAAGAGCTCTAGGGCAGATATTAGTTTGAAGTCTATGGATGGCACTTGAAACCTTTGTATTTCTCCATATCCAGGGCTAAACTTTACAAAAGGAATGTTATTTTGGAGAGAAAACAAATGAGACACCATGTGAGTTGTGCATACCAATGCAAATAGGATTATTGCACTTGAAATGTCACTAAAACACATTATTCTGTTTGAAACAGCTGTGGAATAATGGAAGTTCCTGCTGTTAGTTGGACATACAGGTGTTCAAACCCGGAATGGATGTTGAGGAACAATGCAGTGACTGACGAGCAATAATGCTTTTCTGTGACAGTGGATATCTTATCTTGCCACAAGACTTCTTTCCTTTACTTTTTTTGGTGGGAGGAGAACCTTTCATAAATGATAACATATCAAAATCATATCAGTGTTTATGTAGTATCTTAAATGCAAATTAAAGGTTGATGAGGAAAAAAATTGTTTCATCAAACTGCTCGCCAAGATACTGATATTGACAATTACAGGCCGGATTCTTTTAGCTATGTAAATACACAGATATAACTATTTAAGAACATGAAATGCAATGTCTGGTCATGAAGGTGATAAATAATCAACAAAATAAAGACTTAAAAAAGAGAAAATTGTATTAAAAACCCCAAAGAAAACCAGAAAGTGATTAGTTGCAGGTCTTAAGGCAAAAATGGGATGCTGCTACAAGGGGTTATTTTCAGTCCTGTTAAGGATTTAGACAGTGTTTTAACTACAGGCATGACTGCTCTCTTTAATAATTTGTAGGTGTCAAGGACTTGTAGAAAGAAAAAGATGCAAACAAAATGGATCATAAGACAATTGATGCCACTGAACGTGAGCATAAACATCCTTATTTAATGAATTTCCAAAAATAAAAGGGTGATTTCAGTCTAATTGAGTTAATATTAACTTCTAGGAGCTTGTGATTAATTTAATGTACTCTCTAAACCAGTGCATCTAAGACTTCTCTACACCAGAAGGACTATTGCCAGCAACTTGCTTATTATGATTTGCTTGAATTGTAATTAAAAAGCTATTTTTTTCTCTGTATGCTTAAAGCCAAACTATGTTATGTTCTGTAAATTAGAAGGCAATTATAAACAGCACTCAGCCTCTTCTAGCTTAGAACAGGCAAATCCCACAAGCTGCAGCAGTGCTTTGTGGAGACTGGGCACGAAAACATCAAGCAGGTACTGAACAGCGGTTGAGTGTAGTCCCTGCCTCAGCCACGTCCAGTCCTGCTGTGTGCCCTGATTCTCCCCGCTGCTGTCAGTGCACAGATACAGGGCCATAAGCAGCACAGCATGTAAAATGGTTTTTTACATCACAAAGTGGCTGAGGGCAATGATTTTCACAGAAACGCGTGGCATCCAACTCCATTAGTGAATCTGAGAATTATGTCTGTATCTTTTCATCAGGTGTCTCTGAACTCCAGCAAAATGTTCACTCCTACAACACTGGGGGGGAACTCAGTGTCCAGAACACATCGAGAAGACAGAAACTCCCACAAGTGGTCTATAACCAACCCCCAGCGTGGTATCACAAAGGGTGATGTTGTGTGTGGGGTCCAGAGCACACCTGATGAGCACGATCCCACAATTTCCTCTCCAAACAAGAACAGGATTAACACTTTCCTTTTAAAGATGTGCAGAGGAAGAGAGCAGTGATGGTGCTTACCTGCTCCATAACCTCCTCAAGGGATTCTCCAAGGGCAAAAGCAAACATCCTCTTGTTTTTCTAAGTAATGGAGTGTAGCATAACAGGAGAGGCAGTTGTACCTTAATCTAGATAAGGGCAGAAAATAAAAGCACACTAAAGACCCAGAAACACCATCAACCTGCAAGCAGCAAGGAGCTTTCTGCAGCAATTTCTGCAGGCTCCAGTTTCTGCATTTTCACTCCAATTAACCATAGTAAATCACAGTTGTAGTGTAGCCAGCTTAGAATGTGCAGGTACAGCCTGAAAACATGAACATCAAACAGCTAGAAATGATCTAATGCTGTCTATCTGCTTTCTAATGCTCTGTTTTCTCAGAGTTTGGGACAAAATATTCCCTGAGGTGAGGATATTCTGAAGGCACTTGTAAACCAGAAGTGGCTCCGCTGCAGGAGAATATCCAGACCTGGTGCTCCCCCTGCCTGGCTGAGGCAGAAAGGAAAAGTCTCCTCTCTGCAGCAAGCTCATCCTCCCAGGCTCCTGACATGTCCAGTTCTACAAGGCATCCGAGAAATGGGGTCCTCAAGTTTAAAAGCCCGTTACTGCATGTTTTACCCTCTAAGAAACAAAAATACCAAAGCATACGTTAGGACTGGATGAATTAATTAGTCCTTAATGCAAAGCAGATTAGTTCAATATTTTGTAATTTTGAAGTAGTTTTTGCACCTATAAATATTACTCAACTGTTTTTCTTCAATCTCTTTCTATTGGGAACTCGTAAAATTGATACATTTTGCTTGGCCATACTCCAAAAGAAAAGAAGGTCAGGAAAGTAACGACAAGAGAAACAAAGAATAAAGATAAGTTTAGATAAATACGAGGAACAGGAACAGTACATAGAAGACTTTTTATTTGTTCAATAGATGGTTTAGCAGAAAAATAGTGACCTCAAACACTGAGCGTTTACAGTAAAATATAAAACCTCTTATAAATAATGGACTAAGAACAATATGAACTGAAGCCCAGACTAAATTAAACATCTCACTTTTAATTCATCACTCTCTCAGAGCTGTTCTCAACTTAGTTTTACTTACAATGAGAAAGAAAACGTTGAAGGTATTTCTCACCCTCTGCAGTTAAGACACCAGGATCTCACATTTGAAAACTATTTAGAAATACAGTGTGTAGTTACTCAGAGACAGGATCTAATCAAAAACATAAATTATACACACAGGCATGAGCCTTCCTACACTTCTACACGAGCTATTTATGTAAGAAATCTGACTTTAGTAGGACTGTTCACATGCACAGACTTTCAGAACTAGGAATGAATCAAACTCTAGGAAAAAAAGCATTCTTCATACACCGAAGTTTCAAATAGCTCCTGACAACATCTACAACATCCATGAAGCTCTTAAGCTCCACTGTTGATCGTGCTGTCATCACAATCAAAAACCTTCTCACACATGCGTGAGACTTCAGTCCAAAACTGATTGAAGGACATAAAACATAATCAATTAACATGGCTTATGTCTAAAAAAATGCTAGTCCACATGAGTTTTTCTCACCAGTGGAGGTGGCTGATGCATCTGATATACTGTTTAATTTTCTAACTATTTTTGGTTTTGGGGAGGAAATAGTACATGAATGTATGGCTTCAAAATGATTTTCTATGGACAAAGCAAGCCTTTGTATCCGAACACAGGTCTGGACTTTGGCTTCATCACACTGCAGATCATTGTCTTTAGAGTCAGCTTTTTGCCATATAGTAGGGGATTATATTTACCAAGATGTGAGCACAGTCAATCCAGGCTATCTGGAAGAGAACTTGGAGCATACAATGTACCCACTGTGTCTGCTGTGAGTGCAGTCATTACCACTTTACAGCAGCTGAGAACTACAAACTTTATTTCCTGCACATTGTGTTTGTGTATGCAATAAACCATGCAGCAGACAGAAGTCACTGAATTTAGCTCTGCAGAGAAAGCCAAGCACACAAAGAACCCGGGTTCTTCCCTTCTACTGCTCTCCCATCCAACCAAGGCATATTTTCAAGTGTTTCTTCCGCCTTCATTACAAACTTTCCAATTCCTGCCCCAGATTTCTGAGAAGGGAAGTCTCAGGACATTTTCTTGGGCAGGACTATCTAACTTGCTTGTCTCTTACCTATCTTGTATATCTGGGGTTTTGGAAGGAACTACGGCAGAATATACAATGCAATTATCCTGATGCAAATTTGATTCTTAAAAATTCGTTCTTCAGTTTTCCGTCACACAGTTCCTTATCTGGAATAAAGAATATTACTTCAGCAGAGTTCCATCCAACACGAAAAACAAGTAGCTCTAGCACTATATCAATTCTTCCCCTTCGAGTGGGTTTTAAGTCCCTTCCACTCCTGCAGAAGATGCCAAGCCGTTGCCTGTGTGATAGAAAAGGCCACTTTTCTTGTTTTTCCAGTCTGAGTACTCTTAGTTCATTCTGAGCTCCACTTTTCAGCTCTTTGTTTTCAGTTGTTCATAAACTCTTCAAGTAGTCTCAATTCCAGCGTCATCCTGTATCCAAACATTGCCAGCTTCTCCTCAAGACATGAGAGCGTCCAATTCCTGTGGAGCATTAAAGCCCTTCCAAAGACACCTGGCTGCCGCTGGGGTGGTCACAACTTTTACCATTTTTGGTATCCTGGGTCTGTGTCAGGCTCTAGGCACACTTAGTCAGACTTCTGTGAAGCAACCCAGACCATGCTGTTCACGGGGTTTTGGTGGCTTCAAACTGTTAGCAGATGGCACAGCACACAGCTTGCAGTGATTCATGAAACTCAGAGAGGGGAACGATCTACTGCAGTGTCTCATCCCACTTCAAAGCACCGAACCCAAACTCCAGCTGCATGGAATTTGGATACTGCTGCATCATTTCCAGGGAAAACAACAATTTCCTCTCCCTCCTCCCCCAAACACTGTTAGGGCCAGGCCCCCAAAGCCAACCATAGATTACATTGTGCTATACTGAATCAATCAAAAACATTTCTTAAAAGGTCAGCCAAACACTCTCCTCTGGCTTTGACTTTTGTATTCCTATTTTACTGTAAAATTCCATATTTATAAAATAGTTCATAAACACAACATAAAACATCACTGGCAGTTCATGCCCCATTTGGTAACTGACAAAGTAAAAGAGAAAAACATGGAATTAGACTTTCCCCCCATCGAAGGGGTTTCAGCCTGCTAAGGAGATACATGAACAAGGGACATCTATCTAACCTACTGCTATCATCAAATTATTAGAAACTTGACTTGAATGTTTTTCTATCAGGACAGCTCCTTTATAAAAGTTACTGAGGATTCATGTTAAGTTACTGTCTGATGGTGTTGAATCTTCAAAACTTCAAGCCAACCATTAAAACAGAATTGGGAGGGGGGAGTCAGGTGGGGGAGAATGCAGAACCCATGCACAGTATTTTCCCTTCTTCATTTGTCATGTTCTTTTCCACACTTGTGCAATAACAGCAATTATTGTGTGTGCAAACACAATTTATATATATGTAGTGAAAGGATCTCAAAGTAAAAATAAATCCTTCTTAACTAAAGCATAAAGCAAAGGCTGAATTCTACACTCAAACTTTGTTTGATTTCTTCTTCTGAATTGCAAGATTCAGTTTTCAAATAACTGGTTATTAAGGTTGCATGTGTGTGATGTATTTCTTATGCAGAATGCTTCCTATGATCATAAAAATTAAGAGATGGAAAAGGAAGAATGTGTCACACTATGAGCAAATTGAAATGCAGTTGCTTTCTTTAGAGCTTTCTATTAAACTGCTCTCGATTATTTCCTTCAGTACTCCTCCTTGCTTTAATTGATCAAACTTGTGGATGATATTTCTGGTATCTGAAGTATTAAACCGTCATTCTGACCAGGAATTTGTAATTAAATTCTTATGGGAACTTTCACAAACAACTGAAATACCCTTCAGTTAAGCAACTACTGAGCAGATTCCCCTCTGGTTACTTTTATTGGACATCTCTGTGCTTTTCTTGCAATGTGAGAAAGACCATTTCATGTTTATCAGTGATTTATTATGAGTCACAAGGAGTTAAGTTTAACTGGAGAGGAATCACGTACTACAGCACTATCTATTGCTGCTCCCTCACGCTAAATTCCTTGCTGCCTATGGAATTCACTGATGTTTATATTGCCATGTCAGACTCTCACGTTTCAAACACACCAAGAGGTTCAGATTCCTCAGTACCTCACACCATGAACTGAACAGAAACGACTGCAGCCAGCACCAGCAGAGTGAACTTCCCCCGACAAACTGCAAGTCCTTCTCACAACAGCCCACTCCAGATAAGGAGCTGTGTGACGGAAAACTGAAGAATGAATTTTCAAGAATCAAAGCCACAGGCCAAGTTCAACATTCCCTAGACTCAAACTCATGTTATAGGACATTAATATGGCGAAAAAATGCAAAATTAAGTACTAAGAAGAAGTTATATATGTTGAAAAGCTACTCAAAGAAACCACACAGTGAAACACGAATGTCCAAACACATCCCACACTTAGGACTACCGCACTCTGTAAGAAAAATTAACATCATAGGGATGGGCATTTGTAAGTATTCTTTCAAATCAGTCAAATTTATTGTATAGATCTTCTGATTCCCATGAACAAAAGCACAGTCCAAGCCAAACATTTGCCTCAAAAATATTTCAGGAAATTCAGACATAGGCTTTCATATAAATGTATACATACAAGTGAGAAACCTACCTTGGTATTATGACATACCATGCCTTGAAATGAAGGGTGAGTGCAGCAGCTCTAAAGAGCAGCAAACCTCCTTTGCCCCAAAACACCCCACAAAGACTTCACTTGCAACTTTACACTTGATTGTCCCATAGTTACTAATCATCTCCTGATCACTGAGGGAAGGACCTTTGATCCAACTATTTCCCCTTCTTCTGGGAAACTGAACCAAAAAAACTCCCAGCCAATGATTTCTGTATCCATTCTTTCTTAGGCTTTCCCATTACTATTCCCAGTTTGGTTTTATCACTTTATTCCAAATCGCCCTCATTCTCCTTTGCCAGAGAGAAGAAATTTTTGACATTTCTTCCTTGTTTTCAAGGCAAACTCCGAAGCAGAGAGAATGAGAGGCACTTCTGAAGATCCTTTGGCCAGGATAAGAAGTTAGGCAGCCACAGTTTATGAGATCTAGCAAGACTAATCCACAGCCTAAATGTGTGCTGGAGGTCTGCTGTACCAGCACCTGGTGCTTCCACAAAGGGGAGATGGTTTCAGCAGGAATAATTTAACTTTCCAGAAAAAAGAATTTCTCTGCTTTCTTATGGGGGCCTCTAAGTTCTTGTAGCCATGCACATTCTCATTTATTTTCTCTCAGAACTAAAAAGCAAATCCATGCAAGAAGATGCGACTGCTGAAAGTCAAAAAGCCTTAATTACTGAATGGAATCCAAATTGTCTTGAAGGGGGCCAAAGTCAGCCTCGCAGTTAGTTAAAGTGAGTTCTCACAAAGTATGGATTATAAGCACACAGCTTCAAGTCCTTAACAATAAATACTTGTCCCCTCAAGGTGCACAGGTAGTGGGAGAGATCTTTTCTTTAGAGTGTAATGAAAATTTTCAAGCGTCACAACAACCCGCTACCTATCCCAAAGAGCAGCAGCAGGGACGACTGACCCTGGTCAGCAAGGCCACATCAGCAAAACCCATTTTCTTCTGACCTATGCACAGACACAGCAAAGAACCTGGGTGAGGGCAGTTAGTGCAGTCAGCTGTCAGCTTTTACAGGCCTAATTTTGCTTTTACGGGCTTACTAACCTAATGATGTACCAGAGAGGAATCTGCACAGACCTTTCCCCCAGTGTGTTTTCCGTGGCACATGTAAGACTGCTCAAAGACAGAGGTGAGCTCTGGATAATGAGCCTCAGGTCTCTGGGACAGCACAACCCTACTGTCCTTATCTCCATTTCTCAGCACAGCATGAAAACTGCCCCAAGACAAGCTGTCTCTTATCTGTCACTAGAACACAGACAATGTTAAGTAATAGTCTCTACCAGTTCCTGTCAGGGGCACAGTTGTGTCTGCCTCACTTCCATGCACCAACATTTAATTCTAATGAGCTTTCTTGCTTCATGTAATCAAGCAGGTAAGGCAGGGAGATAGATACAGAAAACTCAGCACACGCCTCAGTCTCCTTTTGACTTTTTACCAGAGCTGGGTATGAGTTTACATGAGAGGGAAAAACCAAACACAGTCAAAGAGAGAACTGATAAATCATCTCATGCTGGTAACTTTCAACAGCATAAATATTCTCTGCACTGAGAGAACAATGGTCTGGGTGAAGACAGCAGTCACTGCAAAGATACCACGCCACAGCTTGGCATTAAAGATGAGCTATAGGAACACAAATGCTTTTGTCATCCCCAGGGTTATCATAACAGCCTACATTTCCCTCCTGCCTCCGTCACCACAGCATGTTCAGAATTCAAGTCACTGTTTGGATAGCTAAACCTTTCTGATAAAATCGGATAAAACAAATATCACCCACAGACATATGCAGTTCCTAAAAATACATACCTGATGACGCTTCATCACTTTACACAGCAAATCCCTGCTCTCGTGTGAGTGAGGACACAGAGCTGGAGGACAGGGTGACATTTAAAAGATGGAACAGGGGAAAAATAAATGAAAGCAGCTGAAGAAGCTTCACTTCTAAATCTCTTCTTTTTTCCCCCTAAAAACAAACTGCATTTTCAACAGGAAACTAGGAATCTGTAGTAATGTTTAAATCACATCTTAGTGGTACCACATTAACACTTCAGGAAGTTTTGCACTCACTATTTACTTTGAAGCGCTCTATAGATTACTGAGGAATTCAGAAATGATCAATGCCTTACTGGAAAAACTAGAAAGAAGTGGAATGAGGACATGGAACATGGAAAAGCTCACGATACTCTTTTCCACTCTTAGAAAACATTTTTCTACTGAGAAACAACATTCACAAGATGTGATGCTGTTTAATTTTTTGAGCACACCACATGGGAACCACAATGAGTCGAGTCAAATGTGTCCAGACTGTTCAGAGGGCTACTTTAAATACCATCAGCAGAACAATATTATAAGAAAATCTGATTTGTTCTTATGAAACCCATTTTTTTTCTCTCTTTAGTGTGAAGAAATGTTAATTTACGGACCCACTTGTGTGCACATTTGCACAAAGTATTTTGAATAAGAGGAGGTTCAAGCCAGAAATAATTTTTGTAAGAAATATCTTACAGTTATTTCATGTTTTCTTGTTTAAATTGGGATACACAGCAATTATCTTGGTACCAGACTGCCGTCGATAACATTAGCAGAAATTAATACAAATATTGGCATAAAGCACGCCTTATTTTTCATTCACTGAACTGTAAATATCAGATGCTGATAACACTGCAGATGATTGCTTAGCTACTGTCAGAGACATAATCCCAGCAATTAGCAAGGTGTATACTTAAAAAAAGAAGTCAAATATTAACGTAATCTCCAATTGGTGTAGCTAAAGCATAAACAAACTGTACAAAATATGGAAAATACTTGCTTATCATGGCAAAATACTTAACCAGATTTGCAAAGTGCCTTCAATATAACGAACTCTATTAGATCTTATTAATAGAGAGAGGTGAGATTATCCAGATGAGACAAAAGGGCTCCATGGCTAAACTGTTTTTTGCAGAGTTTGCAGTTATTACATGTAACGGAAAAATCTACATCCATTTCACTTAACCTTGTAATTGTAACTCTGTGGGAACAACTCTGCATTGTCACCACTTCCACTGAAGAGATTTCATGAACACAAGAAAGCGAGAATGCTAGCAGAACTCTGAACCCACTGCACAGATATGACTGATTTAAATATCCCTATCAGGTGTTCACCAAAAAAAAAAAAAAAAAAGAGAGGGAACTATAACATAGAACTATTTCCTCCCTTTTTTCTTTGTTTTTTTTTTATTTCATGAGGATGCTCAGGGACCTCAGAGAAAAATCTGTATTTTACAATCTCACATAGTTCCCATTTCAGAAATGCATAAACTTTCAGAGAAAGAAATTTCACCAGCAAGACACAAAGTGATCAAGCCTATATATCCTTAATGATCTAATTGTGACATTTTTTTAACCTAACTTTTTTTCTCCTCCCCTACAAAGCCTGCTGTCTGTAATGTATTTCCATCATTAACAAAAAAATTTATTGCTAGAATAATTCAAACTTTTCTGAACACTCTGTAAGGATTTACATCGGATAAAGCCTCTTAGAACAGTAAATCTTGATAAAATGCTTTTGCAAGGACACCAGCATTCTTTCATGAAAATATTTAATGAACACAAGCTATAAACTTGACACTTCTTCATCTTCCTATTATACTTCTGAGGTTGAAAACAAATGAAATTGATCAAATATTCTTTGTTGGACACATTAATTTTACTGTAGGAGTAACTGCACTGTCAGTTCGATGTGGTTTAGTCATCCTACTTAAACCCACAAATTTTGAGGGGACTTCAAGACTCAAAACCAGGCTGACAGGACATATTTCAGCATCAAATTAATTATTCCAGAGAGGTCCTTGTCTTTAAGCTAATCAGGCTGATTAAGTAAGCACTATGTCACTGAGCCACAGAACGAAGAGTTTCAGCTTTCTCAAAACAAGACTGAAATCTTTTCAGTGGTTTAGCCTGAATTCAGTCATTACAGGAGCAGCTTGAGGAATGCGTAAGAATTATTTCATTTCTTTACACTCATTAAGCCTAAGTACAGAAACCACTGAAGTGTTAACATGACGCTTTGCTGTACTGAGTCAATGTTGGGATGAAGGACATAGCTCAGCCCACGCTGTAAGATCACACCTGAAGCCTCGCAAACGTGACATGCATTGTTATTCATCACACTTTAAGTCCTGGATCACTGGCTAAGGAGACAGGATTTTAGTTTTCTGGCAAATTATAATCTGAAAGAAAAAGGTGATTCAGTATTTTGAAATTGTGATGCCAATTCTATTAATTGGCCAGGGAGCAAGAAAGAATATCTCAAAGTTCACAACCAGTGCTGCTGAGAACTGCTTCTTCTCAGCCAGTCATTTAGAAATGCAGGTCTGCTGTTCCTCTGGATCCGCTACACAAATCATGGCAAATGCTCTTAAAGCCCAGCTCCACAGTCTATTATGACAGCTAACACAACTTTTCAGACCTATTTCCCCAGGTGACACACTTTTACAACTTCCCTTAACAATGACAAATGCAACTATGCTTGAAGATTTCGTTACTTGCTGCAGGTAAAACACTGACTTGAATTTATCATCACATTTCCAGCTGCACAAAATGTCTTACAAATAAGTCATGTTCAAAGTACAAAGTGTTACTCTGTGAAGGAAGGAATCAGGCTACAGGAGGATTCTGAAATTTTTATGTACTATGCAAGGACTGGCAGCCGGAGATCACACTGAAGTTTGGGATTTTCTGTTTTCAAACTCTTAAGACACACTGACCTCTTTTGGGCAACAGGAAGCAGAATTGGCAGAATTCTTCACAGAAACTGAACTTACTGTTTATCCTCATTATACCCAAATCTCAGTTCTGACAGCAATGCCACACCGCGTGTTTACAGTGAGAATGCACAGCCCTTGAAATAAATCAGAACACAAACATTTCACCATTCTACATACAGCAACATAGAGGTTCTGACAACTCTAAGATGGATTAAGGCCCAGATCTCTGTTTTGATTTTTGGGCACCTTTAATTTGCTAGTTCCTTGTCATGGTTTAAACCCAGCTGCCAACTCAGCCCCACACAGCTGCTCACTCTCCACCAGTGGGAGAGTGAAAGTGAGGAAACCCGTGGGTTGACACAAAGACAGGTTAATGGGTCGGGAAAGGATGATAATAACAGAATTAGAATGCGCGTGTGCTGCAGAATGCAGGGCTCAGCACTCACTGACCCAGCCAGCTCCCGAGCAGTGCCCCAGGCCAGCTCTGCCCCGATTTAAACGCTGGCCATGACATCACACACCGGGAAATATCCCTTTGGCCACCGGGGCCAGCTGTCCTGGCCGTGTCCCCTCCCAGTCCTCGTGCCCCTGCAGCTCCTGGCTGGCAGGGCATGAGAAGCTGCAAACTCCTGGACTCACAGTAAGCCCTGCTTAGCAACCACTGAAAACATCAGTGTGTTATCGACATAATTCTCATGCTCCATCCAAAACACAGCACTGCACCAGCTAGCAAGGAGGAAATTTACCGTATCCCAGCCTAGCCAGGATCAACTTCATGCCCAGCTCTGCATTCACGTGACACTCCTAATATACAAATAACTGCCTTTAAAGCCAAGACACACATTATGAAAAAATGGTTCTACAAATTTGGCAAAAATAGTAAAAAATTTGCCGTAAGTTTGATCAGGTGAAAAAAAGATTCATAATACAACAGAGAACACTAGTTCTGAAATGTTCTACTTCTGCATTTATCAGCCTTTTTTAAAAACAAAACATTTTTCACTCACACATCGGACTAACAAATGTTGTTAAAATTTAATCTTTACATCCATCCTTCCTTTATCCTTCCACAAATCCAGAAAGACTGCTTGCAATATAAGTTTTCTAATTTCTGAAACAATCACTACTAAAATTTGTTGGCAATTGTAAAAATAATTCGCTGCTTCCACAAAATTCCTTTTCCTTTTGTACATGCCGAAGTATGTCAGTAAAAGGAGAATGAAATAACTTCAGTACAGATTTGACATCTAGTATCAAATTGCAAAATACTCCAAGGATGACAGGGTGCAGTGGGAATCATCAGGCTACCACTCAAAAAGACAGACGAATGTTTTCAACTGGTTGAAGTGGAGCTTCAAATGTAATTTTAAGAGCGGAAATGTCTCTTACAGAGGAAGAGTCTTTCCCTTTCCTTGGACAGTAATGCTGCAGTTTAGTAGTGCTGCATTACTAAAGGAGGAAACACACATAGTTTATGTTCTCATTAACCTGATCAATTTTGTACAAAACACAGATATGGATCTCAGGTTTTTCTGAAACAGGTCTTACCTTTGCAGCCACAGCAATGGCTCAAGGAGATCCTTCCAGCAGTAAAGAGCACAGTCTGTGTTTTACTTCTTCAGCCAACATTTTATCCTGTTTATATATATATGCTATATGAAGCACCAACAGAGAACAATGTTTCATATCAGGGTTTCAAAAAATTCAGCCTACAAGACCAAAGGTTCACAGTTCACAGTTCAACGAAGTACAGGTAAAATAAGAGAAACAATTTTACTATCTACAGTTTTGAATGCTTGCCAAAAAAAAAAAAAATCAAAGCTCTTTTTCTTTTCTCCCTGTTTCTTATTCGAGACTTTTAGGAAGAAACTGGAAGTTTTCTGAACAAATTCATGTACACTGACAGTGAGTAATTCAAACAGTGTGTATTGTTGCAATGGCCTGTTACCATCCATCCCAAAACAATCTATTCACAGCTCACATGCAGGCAGCATTTAAGGTGCCAGGACACCCAGTGGGCTCCATTCCCCAGGCATTCCCTTTGGTCCATGGGACACAGCTCAAGTATCTTCCACAGCAATGCTGTCATCCACAATTGTCTTCCATACACCTTTTTCCTTGTATTACTTCTCAAAGTCAAATAAAAAGCACTGCTTTAAAGAACGAAATTGAACATACTCCAGAACAGGAATACCTTATATCCAAGAATATTAACTCCCCAAAACAACAGTGTGTCTTCTTTCTACCCTGAATTTAGAATGCATATAACCAAGTCACAAGGCTGATGACCTCCACATCCTAATCCTCTTATCCCATAACAAAATACCACAGAGGAAAGTTTGCCAAAATAAAAATGGGAATATTTATTATCTTTTCTACTAAAGCAATGCCGTTCTTTTGAGATTATACATTGGTCTTTGCAAATGTTTCTACAGCTAAATTAATACTTTTCCATTTTGTAAAAAAATTAGACACATACTTCATAAAAACAAAGACACAGGCTATGTCACTGAACAACTGGAAAGGATTGTAACTGTTAGTAGGGATGAGCAAAGAAAGCTCATGCTTATACTTAAACCTCTGGCATTTGTATCGTTATCACATGTTCAAGTGGGACACAACAGGGACATTTTCCTTGCACATTTCTGGGTCCACTTCCCAAGCTTTCAGCAATCAGACAGGCTGGTAAAAACTGAATGTGACCAGGAGAACCTAAACATTGCTCAGCAGTACCACATGCACAAGATGCAGGGGAAGGGAGAATCAGACCCGTGCAAACAGTACAAGACAAACTGTTACAACTGGCAAACGTGCACTGGACAAAAGTTGAAGTTTATGAAAAGTTTTATTTGTTGTCATGAAAATAGTATCAGAAGCAAATAACTGTATGTGTTCTGCAAAGTCATCTTCATTTGGCCTCCTGAGCTTTCTTGGCATTCTGTTTTTCTTTCGCCTAGGAAACAAGGGGAGATGATGTCAACCTTTGATAAGACAAAGATCATTCTGGAGCTTTGAATGACTACTCATTACATTTCTGAATATTACAAATATGCTGGAAAAAGAAAAATTTAAATGTAAATTTAGACCCTTCAGAAGCATCCTACTACTATTTCACTAGGTTAGTATATACAGCCTTTTAAGAAAAAACACAGGTTTAAATAAATTATGCAAAAGAAACTGAGATTAGGTAACTTCTGTAGGGGAAAAGCACTATTTTAAAAACATAATTTAAACCTTCATTTTTCATACCTCCATACCAATTTCATTTAACATAGAAAAAACTCTTCTTAATGGAAACATTTTATGTCGCAAGAAAACACCACATTCAGACATACTGATTATCAAAACTGAACTCTGAAACAAACCAATATCTCAGTGGTTTAGATCTTTCAAATGACTGGAAAGAAACCCCACAAAAGTTCCTGTCAAGATATCTGCAGGCAGATTCTCATATCAATCATAAATAGTTCAAATTGACAGGAAACTGGCACTTTCCTTGTTCTGAATTCAGTTAAGAAACAGACTGGGCAAGAAGAGGGGACAACTCAGAAGCAAGGCCAACAACTATCTGTCAAAACATTAGTTCTGAATCAGGCTGCTGCTTGTTACCACTTATTATTGAACAGAACAGCATCTAATTCAGTGATTTAGAATTCAGATCTGTTACCATCAGTTCACTGGTAATTTACTTGTGAAAGCAGCTTAGTGGGTGTTATAAATGACTTGTGTTAACATGAAAGTGGATTAAAACTCCACAAGTCACTGTCTTATAAACTACGGGCCTGCAAATTTACTTCCTAAATAAACTCAGCTAAAGAATGCATTCATTACATAATACATAGCTCTTTTTTCATTATACTAATTTGGACATCCTTTCTCAGTGAGTACAAAATCAGAGATCCTGCCTCTGGCACTGAAGCATAAGTGCACGCCAGCACAGAGCCGAGTACAGTTCAAGCACTTGACCAGTGTAATAACCTCGCCAAAGTGGCAGGCACGCTTATTTATTAAAGTTTAATACAAACTTTAGCAGTAAATCAATGTTAATGGCTAGATACCTTAGAAAGGGGGAAAGCCGAGCCAGTAAATGAGCCCAGGAGCAAGCAAAAGGGAATTCAAATTGGAGCGCTGTGCCTCGGCTGCCACCGCGCGGTCACCGCCTGCTACAGCGGCCACAGGGAGCCCTCCTGGCCAGATCTCGGAAGCATAAATGACATGGGCTTGTTCACTTAACAGAGAAGGTACGAAGAATTACAGTAATATACTGTCAGCTAGGAAATACTCACTTTTTCTACTAATGGTATTAACTGCTGGTGCTCTGCTAGAGTCTTTAATAATTCCATGATGAAAGGCAGGTAGTTATGTTTTCTTCTAATATTTTCAATCTAAAAATAAATTAAAAGCATTAACAGAATTATTATATGGCTGAACTATTTTCCCCATCCAATTCCTTCAGATTAATTACAATTCCTTCAGATTAATTGCAAAGCTCCCATATATATATATATATATATATATAAAATCTGGCTTTTTCTTACAACTGTTCCAATAATTTCATCAGAAAAGCAAAGGCTACATACCTTATATCTTTTTAATTTTTGGTTCTCTTCTTCAATTAACATCTGGTATTTTGCAACTTCTGATTGTATAGAACTTAACATATTACTACTTTGATCTGTATCCATAGGCTCCTCCTTCCACAAAACAAAAATTTAAATCGATGATGTTACTCCATTTTTAAATCCTTTTTTTTTAAATTAAAGCAAATTTTGTCTCAAGAGTATTTCTATCACAGAAAGATTCAGTTTTGTTTACAGTTATAGGAACATCCCAATTTTCTGCAGTTAGTTACAAGCAGATTAGTTCAGGTACTGGGAAAAGAACAGTTCCAGCACCACAGCAAATGAGTCAAGGCAGAAAGTCAAAATGACACGGTCACACTGTGCTGAGTGCTCAGCTCAGAGCTGCAGCACTGAGAGCATCCCCACTGTGCTGGACAGATCTGTAGCAATCACTCCCTGCTTTTTTTAGTGCTACTCCATCCGGAGCAAGGAAGGGAAGTGAATAATAAAGCCAACACACAGAACTATCAGAGAACTACTTCAGCAATTTAAATTCCATGGCCTACCTCTGCCAGTTGCTGCTGGAGCTCTGCAATCCTCTGCTCATATATCATCTTCCTGTCAGACACGATAGCCATCAGGTTAAACCTTATCTCACCTTCACTGTATCTAAATGAGGAACAGAAAAACAAAACAACAAAGACAACCCACTTTCAAAATTAGTCACCAACATGACAACTCAAAAGCCCCCTCCTCAATTTCATTTTAAGGAATGCATTTCATGGAAACAAAATTTTAAATAGGTCTATTAAATTAAGTTGTGCTACAGATCCAATCTTGTCACAAAATAAAATCAGACTATAAATTAACTCTCTTCAATATGTAATTCCGCATGACCTTCTCTCCCCAAAATTTACTATTCCCATCTGTGGTCACAAAACAAATACTGAAACTGCCCAAAAAAGAAAAGAAAACACGACAACAGAACTTAGAGGAGACTGCTGCACACAATAGTTTTTACTTTCTCATTACTATTACTTGTTAGAAAATACTGGAGACTTCTCCACAGTGTGAGAAGTACATTCAACAATTAGACCAGCAGGCCTTTTGGAGGTTAAATTCTCCAAAAGCAACTTGGTAGTCCTGTTTTGCTTATCCAAAAAAAAAAAAGTCCTCAAGCAAAAACTTAGAATTGTTTTCTAAAAATGGCATAAAATCAACTTTATTTCTAACAAATCTGGGACTGCCATTTGGAATCAGAGTTAAGAAGTAGGAAAGTTCCATAGCATGTTTTTCTAGCTTAAATTTCTAAGACAAGCCACATACCTAAGAAAAACTTGTTATCTCTAAATACCAGCTGCATGGATGGAATGACTATCTAGTGTTTTTATGTGCATAGGCAAATGTTATTCATGGTCATGACACTCTTAGCTTTCACTCCCAAAGATCCACAGCTGTGTAACAGAGATAACAATCTTCTTTTCCAGAGCACTCGCAGGATCTCTCCTCACTACACAGACACCTACTTGGATTAATTGTGCAGCAGCACAGTGTATTTGAGATTTATCTATCATCTGCCTCATGTTGGGCAACAGGTTCTCAAGTCACACAGTGATACACATAAAAAAATGATGCATAAGCGTCATTGCTTAGAAATTCAGCTGAAATCTTTTAAGAGAAGGAAATTAAGACGATGGAACTTCAAGCATAGGTAAGGTGCTATATTTTAAAGGCATCACGACCATTTACTTTTGTATGCGCTTCTCTATGACGGGCCGCACTGCACTTATCCAGTCATCCTGATTGCATGCACCTGGGGAAAAAGCAGGAAAAAATTCATCATCTTTGCAAAATTTAACAGAGGAAAAAATTCACCGTCTTTGCAAAATTTATTGCAAAGTTGACTCATATAATTCAGGCTTATGCAGCAACTTCGGAGTATGTAACAAGCTTTTCCTTAGCTACTGCAGTCTGAAATTACTCAGGTGGCTTTTTCAGGAGGTGGAAGATATTTTATTAATAACAATATTTAGATAGTGCAGTGGCCAAAAGAATGGAACAAAGTTAAATTTTAAGGGCATAAGCATCTAACATTTGTTTTGTTGATAACAAGAAATAATGGGGCGGGGGAAAGTATGTTATGTAAGATTTTTATGTCACAAGGGAAATTAGTTGGTATGGCAACATGGAAGTAAACAGCAAAGGAAAACACTGTGGACAGGTACAGCTGTTTAATATTAACTCTCAATTTTGTCTATGTAGATGCAATAAAATGTTAAAAAGGCGGAAAGAAAAACCATAAAAGCATATATGATAGAGAACTTGATTTCAAGATATATGAGAGAATACCTACAGGTGATTTCCTAAGCTGAAAATGCCTCTTTTGCAATTTCGAGACCTTAAAGTAAATTTAGAGACTCATGATCTTGTGACCACACAAATGATGTTACTGTTAAGTCTGCAGACTGTACACTATCTCTAGACAGACTAAGACAAGATTAAGCAGCAAGCCATTGCTAAGCCTAAACATAAATAAAATTGTCAATGAAACTGGGAAAACACCCTGGGAATGGAGAGTGGAACACGTTGTTGACAATGTATCAGACTCTAAAGTACAGATACATGATAGGTGCTGCAGAGCTTTTCAAGACACAACAGGGCACACATATCTCAAGAAAGGTTACAAAACAGGAGTCTTACAGAGAATAAAGCTATTTTCTTTTAAACCATTAGGAAATCACTTGCTATCTAAGAAGAAAGAGGGCAGTGAGTAAACACAAGCCACATAACTTAAAAAAAGTGTCTGGAGTCAGCTGTATACATTCTCCCTTTATGTAAACTTCTCTCTTGCAACAAAACTACCAAGGTTTTGGAAGGGATTGCAGGACTTGATCATTTGATTACTGAATGAAAAGAGAGAGGATCAGAGACGTGGAGGAAGCAGGGAGAAAGTCGTATTTTCAGACCAACAAAACTAAAACAATACAAGTGACTGCAAGGAAGTACAAGCCTACAGCACATTCAGGAAACTTTCAAGATAATCTTAATTTTAATAAACAACTTGCTTTGAGGCTGTAATGTATGACCAATTTGTTGCAAAAAGCTATTGTTGAAACGAAGGATGTTCAGAAAAAATGTAAAATGTTACCTAAATCAATTGGTCCTTCCCTTAAGCCATCTAGCTCATAGAGCCTCCCATTAACAGGAACATAGCTTACAAAGTGAAAGGCATCTTCTTCCTTCGCTGAAGACTTTGCATCAAACTCAAACATCTGTTGTCTGCAAAGAAAATTTAAAAACCCCTGAGATTAAAAACGATTTGCTCAAATTTTGGCCAGATTTAAAACATATGTTACCTGGCAAAACTGTTGTGAACTTGCCGAATCACTTCCGAGTTGCTCAGTGCCAAACCTTTCATCTGAAAGGAAGTAACAAAGCACCTGTAAACCACCAGAGCTGTAGCACTGGGACACTCAACATGCAGAAAAGCGTGGGCACTCACCGCAGCATCAAAGCTTTGGGAAAATTCTTTAAATTCTGACAAGGTCTCTCCTAAATGAATGTCTTGATGAGCACAGTTTAACAGCACACTTACTATGGCTTGAGTTGCACAGGCATTATTTATGACCTAGAAAAAAGCATGGAGAATTCGGTCAGCACTGGTGATAAAAGTTCACTCCAAACTGGGTTTGTTTTTGTTACAAACACACGCTTTCTGTGCTGATTCACGTTAGAGCTGCACTCTAACCCACACTGGGTTTGCTGTCTGGGTAGCTACAGAAAAGCCTTTGCTGTAATAGAATCAGCTCTGCATGGCTGTCATATACAATCCATTGATAAAACTCGTATCTCACAGCTGTCCTCAGAAACTGTCATTCCACTGCCTCACCATCTGTCTGAAATGATTAATGAAAGGCATAGAAGAAACGCAGACATCCTTGGATCTCTGTGGAAAAACACACAGTAATACTCAAATCAAGCTGCCCAAATTGTGTTATTTTATCTACGGCCTTAAAAAAAAGTCAACTCTCCCAAGAAAAGTCCTTCAAATAATCAGATATCCTACCAAGAGTAGGAGGTCAAAAAAATTTAATTTGACACAAAAAAGCACATTACGGAACCTAGAATTTTTATTCAAAGGTTTTATTGGACAAAAAAGTTGAAATATTCTAGGGATAAACTAATAAAACTTAAAAGTGTTCCAAGATGTAGAGATTGTTTAAATGATGGTTAGCTGAATAATGTACTTTTTTCCTTACTTCCAATAATATCCTTTTCAAGTTAATGTTTAAGTTACTGGTTTGACACTCTTACACTTCAGTGTTAAATATACCACTTTTAGAAAATATAAACAACCCTCTTCATATTAAAGCCAAGTCTTTAATGTTGTTTACTAATAACTAAATCGAAACACTGTATTCAAAGAAAGAGGCTACAAGGATTATTACAAATTATTTGAGATTTAACTAAATGCACTGTAAGCAAATGGTATGAGGCCATAATACAAGACTTCATATTAGCAGTTTTTTCTCAGTGAGCTATAGGTTAGGAAAAAGTAATGTATCATTAGTCTTTGAGACTATTTTGCAATTGCAAATGCTACTTAAACCTTAAAACTTCCAGAGAGGATGTGAATTTTGTATAAAAACATGAAAATTAGTTCAGGGCCGTGAATATGAAACCACTTCCAACAAGAAAAGAGAAAGAAAAAAAAATTAGAAAACCAAAGCAACCTGTTTTACAATCAAGGCTAGTCCTAACAAAGGAAAACCTAGTATGTTAATACTAAAAGCCACATCATAAATTTATTTTCTACACTTCAGAGTGTTCTCAGTTCAGATTATGTCTGTGTGCAGACGACAAAGAAACAATAAAGCACTTCTTAATTTAAGAAAAATACTATCTAGTTGACTTAAATGGTAATCAAGGGAGTCAACTACAGATGCAAACCACCTCACAGCAACCAAAACTCAAATTAAACCAACTGCAGGCACACAAGCTAAGGGCTAGAACACACACAGCTGCAAAATAAAGGACATACAAGGAAAACCCATCAAGGGCAGTGAAATAATGAACGTGCAGCAGAAAAATTGAAACCCCCAGACTCGCAGAATGGCATCATTTGAATTACACTTAACACACGAAAAAGAACTAAAGATTCTCTGAGATACAACTAAAGGAAGTTATCAGAGACAGTTGTAAAGTGATGAAAGCAGGGAAATCCCAAGTGGATCAGAGTGGGTGAAGCTGATGCCGTGTAATTAAGCTGACAGAGAAGCAAAAGAAGGTAGGGACACCTGTGCTGACAAACTGTTGGAACAGTGCTGGTACAATGAAGGCAGGGTCACTACAGAAAACTGTATTTGTTAAATGATAATTAATATAGGAGGGACAAGACTAAATGGCAACTACTTTTGCTGAAAAATCAAGATGGAACAATCAGTTGCTCTCTTTAGAGAGAACTCAATAATGGATTCAAAACAAGAAAGGGAAATTTACAGAGATTTTGTGCCTAGAGGCAAGATCAACATTGAAACTGCTGAACAGCAGGTTATAGAAGCTTTAAAGAGAAAATAAAATCAGAGGGAAAATTAGACTTGGCAGAGAATTAATGGGCTCATCAAATACTGGCCTTTAAGCATATTTTGTATTCCAACCACAGTATGAGACAAGTCTGATGCAATATATAGGGACCAAGCTAAACAACGTCTGACTGCTAGAAAACAATATGCAAAAGATGCAGATCTGAGGGCACTGGCCTCCAGCTGTTGAAAATACATTATAGAAATACATTCTAGACCTTCAGTCAGTGAGAGGCAGGAGGTAAGGAAAAGGCAGCAACAACAGTCCCATGACAGAGAAATAGAAGGAAATGCAGGTGATGTGCATGAAAATCCAGTGTGTTCCTGGATGCAGATGGCACAGGAGAACTACCAAGATGGAACAAGGGAATATCCAGCTAGTGGTGGCTCACAGGCAGGGTGGGGATGTGATTGCAGGACCAAATGTGGACAAGTGCCAGGTTTATCTATCACACAGACACAATGCCATCAGTGCACACAGCCAGTCCAGCACTGCTCCACGCACAGCCTAGAGAATCCTTCAGGATATCCATCTCTCTAATTTCCAGTGTATCTCTTACTTAAGGTGCCTCAGGATTAGCAGAAAACATTTTCTGCATTTAGGTAACGTGATAATAAACATAGGTTGCTCCCAAAAGATTTTCATTTGGACTTGAGGATTGAGAGGATTTTCTATATTTGTCCAGAAATACCCACATTTCCCTGGATATTTCTGTCCAGGAAGTCTTGGTGAGATACTAAATTGATCAATACTCAAGACTCCAACTTAAAGCAGATACTCATAGTTAAAAGATTTTGTAGGCAAAAGTTCAAGGTGTATTTAATAATATTTGAAAGAAAATTATAATATACATACACAGAAATGTATCAAGAGAAGATTGACCTATCCCCAAGCGAAGCTCAGCTTAAAACAAACCAAGAAACCAAGGAACTTGATTAGGCTACTCTCCAAGTAAGCTGCATTACTTCCTAAGCATGCACCTTTCTCTAGGGATCTGATCTGATTTTCTGGATCAGCTTTAGGCAGAAGCACTTTAAATTCTTGACTCACATCTTCTACCTGATGGATTATGTATTTTGCTTTTCAAAAAAGCTGTGGACAAGCCTGTGCTGCACTTGGTAGTATAACCAGCAAATCCCTGGGCTTCACTTACTAAACATCCCAACATTACAGAACAGTTGGTTTCACAGAGCTCAATGTGAAAAATTCAGCATTAGCACAAAGTTCCACAACTTTTTCTTGTTTAGAAACCCTATATAATTTTTTTCCATTTTAGTTTTGTTGGACTAAAGATATAATCTTTCTACAGATGTATTCAGTTACCGAAAATCTCATTCTGATTTGTTTCATGTCTTGAAGTTGTACTTCTTGTAAATTATCTGTTATCCCAAACTTAGCTTTAACACAGATATCTAGTCTATCTTAATGTTACCAAATCTGAAAGGGTCAAAAATTTTGAATTTGAAACCAGTTAACTATTGGAAATGTAAAAATACAAATGCTTCCACTAGTGCCATAAACATAACCAGAGACCAATGTTTTGTTATGAACAGTATCATTTATAAGATACTCCTTCTGAAGGTATTCCCAATTAATGAAATTAACGTTCTGTCACGACAATGCAAAATAAAATAAATACATGGCACCTAAGAAAGGCAGGATACCAATACTTCTGTATTAAAGCTGAAGAATTTCTTAAACTCAAAAAAAGTAGTTTCAGGTCTGCAACAATGGCATTCCTTTTTGTCCAGAGCCACTTCTGCAGCGCTCAGCAGAGAACTCAGCTCCTCCAAACACTGTGGCAGGGATCTGAATACATTGAGTAGGTGTAATCATGTATCCACTGTCTGTGAAAACAACAGCAAGGGCCCACTTAAGCAACACAGAAATCAGGAAATTCAGAGTTAAGGCTGAAATTGTATCCTTAACTCACCTCATTGTGCCTAGGTATCCTAGCTCAAAGGGTATGTAAGATCATCCAGAGTTCTGTGGCCTCAAATAGAGGACCAAACCATACCTAGGCATAACAGGGAGGCCAAATTTAACATCAGTGCACATAAAAGTGACCATTAAAAAAAACCTTTAATATGCATGCATACCACACAGACTTCAAAATTTAACCCCCCAACATATTCGTGATTGAACTTGGAACAAGATCCAGTTCCCATTTGGAATTCAACTACGACATCACTACGGAAGTGGAAATGAGGAAAACATGAGCATGCACAAGCTTCTTATAAAACTGTGTTTTCTAATGCAATTTTAAAGATGTTTTACTAGACAGTTTGAGACCTGTAGTCTTTTACCTCTAACTAAAGTTCCCCACAACGAAGCAATTTCTAAGATTGAACACATAATAAAGTTGAACAGAAACAAAATGTATTTCCTCTACTCAACTCTTGTTACATATTAACAGTAACCTTGTCTTGCTCACACAGGAGTCGGGCACTTGAAAACATGTCTGCAGTAAAACCAATCGTACCATGTCCTTAGATGGGAACATTTAAAAGAAGAAAATGTATAAGAAAGGAAAGAGAGGCAAAGACTTGTTGAGATTTTTCAGGCTCCAGTGTCATAACAGTTTTGAAGATACAGATTGAGATATCAATAACCCAAATGTCATAAAAATCACCCTAACCAAGCTATTTGTTCTGAGATTCCAGCCTACAACTGAACACAGTGTAATTTTTACATCATCACTTTTGTAATGAAGAAAAAGGTCTTCTGAAGGATCCTCAAAGCCAGCACAAAACTTGGCTTAAAACATACAGAGGAAATAAAAAATATACATGAATCCAGTTGCACAATGGCTGGGAGGACTTGCTCTTTCACAAAACAAATATTCAATACTAATGCTCATCTTGCTTTGTGCTCCTGAGTGACTCAGAAGGATTCAGACTGCAGTTCTGAGAAATGCAGTAACTTCAGCACTACCATAAAAACCCCCTGCTCTCTCTCACTCACCTGTTGCCAGCTTTGTCCCGTATGGACTCGCTGAACAGACACATCTCATAGTGCAGCAGGGACCAGCCCAGAAGATGGGCACAGGAAACTGCTGGGGGATGAGCTGCACTGGCTCACAGAGGTTCACTGCACCCTGCCCGCATCAGCAGCAAATCATAAGATCACACACTTGCTCAGGAAAACACTACAGGTCCTCAAAACATTGCTTGTCAAGTTGGATCTCTAACCCAGGCTAACTTTCTTCAGTGTGAAAGTAACCAGACCTAAACTGGCATTAAACAGATTCCCCCACAATACCCAAAGCAGTTTTCTTTCCGCTGACTTTTAATAATAACTTCTCTGTACCTATTTCCAGTTGTTCAGTCACAATAGGTCAGTCCAGGCAAAACTGAACTGATACGAAACACAAGCATTTATATGTCTACAAGGAACGTTTTGATTTTGCAAAGCCACTGCACTTGACTGACAGATAACGCTAAAAAATGAAAAAGATACTAATTCTAAACTTTTTGCAAATGACTTTTGAAGCATCTATTCCACGCCATCAAGTGGCAGTACTATTTTAAGAGTCAACATTTCTAGAAATTGCTTTCCATGCTAAAATTTGGAGTCACTCCAGCACACTCTCCTTAAAGGCAGCAGGTGAAGGAAAGGGACAATTAGAAAGGAGGTTTCAGCTTAAGAACACATTAAAATATGAGCGTTTCAAAGAAAACTATAAAATAAAGAAGACTTTTCACTATTAGCCTTTAATTTTGTGGGGTTTTATTATCAAATCTAACATTATCCAAATTTTGTGACGTACATGCTGCAATCTCAGCTGAAAGCTCCTCTTAGCTATTGCCTTTAAACACAGTGTCAAGCTTCAGAAAAGGGAACGGGGGGGAAAAGGCAAAAGAAGTGGAGCAAGCAGACAAATGCTTTGAAACTTTTCGGCATTTGCAAGAGCAGCAGTTCTCAGAGAACCTCAGCTACTCACAGAAAACAAGATGAAATCCCTTGAGTAAGAGAAAATTTACCTTCACTTTAAAATAAAAAAATGACACCCTCCAAAAAAATCCCACTCTATGTTCCGATCAGAGTAATTTCCTCCCACCAAGTAACCACCTTTTGAAAGTTCTATCAAAGATTTTCCCTGAGTTCTTCGCCTCATGGCTGTTCTGTAGCTACAGCCCATGGCCACTAACAGTATGTCTGGTTAGGCTGAAATCACAACCCAAACCAGTGTTCGTGAGAGCTATCAAACTATAAAGACAATTAGCAAACTGTTGCTGATCACTGTATCATAAAAATGGTGGGCAGTGCTTGGCAGGACTCAAGAGCTGCAGCAAGGGAAGAATGAAGAGAATCAGCATTAAAAAAGCTGATCCCTAACAGCATGAAACAGGAAGGTGATTATAAAAGGAACAAAACAGAAGCACAGGTAGAGAGTGGCCAGGACAACTACTTGCATTGTCTTCCGTATTTCTATACTTTTACCTGGAAGTGCGTGGAGATTTTTTCATATCCCGAAATTTACATTCAAAACATTTCTGCATTTGTGGTGCGAAATAAAACAACAAAAAACCCAAACAAAAAAAAAAGCCCCCCAAAACCCCACCCTAAACACCCCAACAACTAGACCATGTAAGTCTTCACAGAAATCCTAATAATTTGCCCTTTGATATCAATGTTTTGTAATTAACATCCGCAGGGTTACAGTTCTTGTTTAGACTGTTACATTTATCACAGTTTTGGAAGCAGGGCTCAGAAACAACCTAAAAACATTATTAAATGTTTTTGTTTCCTACTTTCATTCTGGTCGCCTCTTGCTTTTCTTGCTTGCAAACACACACACAGAAGTCTGCTAACTCTTAGACAAAATTTCAGTACTACACTGTATTTAATAAAACACAATGGATTACATCAGCTAAACCAATTTTTCCTGTTATTTCTAATTTAAATTCACCTTTCTGATTTGAATGCTTAAAACTTGCATGCCAAAATGGTCTGCAAATCCTTAAAGGAAAGCAGTATCCTACCTATACTGCCCCAGCTTCAGAGCATTTGAGAAAAATAAGAAACAAAAACAGGACCAAAATAAATTTCTTCCAAGAAGTTGTTGAAAGTGGTTTCAAAAGAAGTAATTTGCTCATTCTGCTGAGAACATTTACCAAGTCATTATTTACGGCACAGAAGACTGAATTACTTTATGGGTGAGGGCTGACAAATAAATAAGAGCTTTACTCTTCCATGGCTGCTATTTTTGTCTGACTTGACAGATCAAACTGATTTGCTCTGTTAGTCACCTTTCAATACACAGCTCCTACTCTCGAAATTTGTTGAAGCTATTTCACCTTGCAAAATGTTAATTTCTGTGTACATATTAACAAAAAACCAGCTTATTTTTTTGGTATTAAAAGCTATGTTTCATGACATGTAAAACAATTACTGAACTTGTCATACCTGCTTAGCAAAAAATATTGTATCCAGTCTGGAATCCTGGACAACAGAACCCGCTGGCTCCTCTCCAGGCTGCCACTTGAAGAGAAAAATCAGCCCATGTACTGGCCTGAAAAACAAAATTTATGTGGAAAAGGTCACCTGTACTGATGAAAAATATTAGAATTATCTGTACTGTAGTTTAGCTGTATGCTGGTATGGTAATTCTGTTAATTCTTTCTAAACATCAAGAACTTGCACTGAAATTTTCAGATGTGTTCTTTTAATTAGGCAGAAGACAATTCAGGCTTCTTTCTGTAAGTGCTAAACAACCCCAATCTGAATTAGCTTTTGGCCTGCAATTTTCAAAAGTCAGGACCAGTTTGCCTGGTTACTGCAACTTTTGCAGTTGCAGAACTCTCTTTTGAATTGGTTAGTGATAAACAGCTGTCAAAGCATTTGCCAATCATATACAAGAGCAGGAACCAAAGTTTTGGTAATCCTTCTAGACACAGATGAAATATCCAAAGAGGAGCTCTCCTGAAACTTCATGCTTTGAGTTATCTCACCAACAAGGGAGAGAAACACAGTTTTCTCTTCTAGTAAAAATGTGTCCTGTTTTTCATACCGCGTGTCTTGAAAAGTAAACAGCTTTTACTACACCTTGCACAGTATTTAGTATTCCCAGAGCACAAAAATTTATCAGGAAATAGTTCTTACAAAGTCTACAGTTAAAGTAAGACAAAAACTGATTCATCAACTTGAATCTAAAGGTCATCACCACAAAGATGCCACAAAAGGTTTCTCTACAAAAGGCAAACATACACCTGTACTGCATAACTTTTCCTAAGCTCTGACCAGAGGTCTGAGATGCATTTTTTCAAATTCTCTCAGCGGACCCGCTGTTTAAAAAACCAAGATATTCCTGTATTCTTTCACTCTCAGTGTTTATACACTGTGTAAAATATTGCAGGTGTAAATGGGAAGGGATGAAGGAAGCTGGCCATCCCTCAGGACTAGAAAGACACACATCTCCCAGGACATGCAAAGCTGTCACTTCATGAACAAACAGGTAATGTTCTGATGGTGCAACAGCAAATAAACCGCTTCTTAGGCAACATTTCTGCCATTCAGGTGTCGCTTGTCAAATATCTTCAGTCAAAAACTCTAAAAGTACATCCCCTGTACCAACTGCTGCATCTTTTGAAAGATTAATCCTACAAGCACAGGATATTTGCACAAGCTACAGGAGTACGGTCCAGGTTAAATGACATTTTCCTCTTAAAATCCTGTATGTGAACATGGACAACAACACATCACGGACAAAATGTTAGAATTAATGTTGCTTAATGAGGGCAGAATTGTTCCACGTGACACCAGCCACTGTCAGTTATAAAAAGCCTATCTGCCTTCACACACATATGGAAGTCGTTCTGCAGGAAAAACGAGTTACAAAGGCATCTAAGTACAGGAAAAAAATTTAAGACAACAGAGGCAACATCATGTGATGTGAGAAAGAAGGGAGATAAAGCAAGGAACAAAAATTTGCCCATGAATTTGTTAAGAGATACAATGCAAGCTAATGGCAAAATCATTAGAAATCTACTTCCACATTCTAGCTACTATCAGCATCTCTTTCAAAATCTAATTAAGCTAGATTAAGTACCAAAGCATTAATAGAAAGTAATTTAACTGCCAGGTATTCCATTAAATCAAAATCCCACTGAACTTCAGTGGAAACTGAAGGAAAAATCACAAATACAAAATACCCCAAACAAAAAACCCACCAAAAATACACCTGAGTTTAGTACACATTCTTCCAGGGACTTCAGACAAATGTGAATAAAAAACATGCGCCTTACTTCAATTTTTCAAAGTTTTCTGGCTCCAAACTCCATATTTCTTCAACTTGTGCTCCTCTACAGCCTGAAATAAGGAAACATACAGGTTTCTTCAACTAACCCATTTGAAAAAGGACGCAGTCAGTCAAGACACACTTATGAAAGAAGACACAAAGACATTATGTAACATTTACAACTTGTATGTCCAGGTTATGGAAAAGTCTATCTATGGGCTTTAACACATCTTGATCAAAAAAACTCAAACAAGACAGGTAAAGAGAAATTATTTTGGGAATTTCTGAACCTGTGTATGGCGATGCTGTCTTTACAACACAGCTGCATTTAAAAAAGAAGCAGAGGAGATTAAAATATCTCTGGTCACCTCATGTCCTTTGCTTAACTGAAAACAATACTGTTTTTAAAAGGCACTATCAGCAAGTCCAAAGCAGAACTTTAAACAGCTATCTCCAGACAAAGATCTGTGGTAGTAGACCAAAAATGCTGTGCATACAAGCAAGACATTTGCATAATACGGAGCCCAAAAGGTTCAAATATTCAGTATGTGGAAGTTTAATTTATTAGTTAAATAAAAAACATTAAAAAAGTGTGTCTGGACTTCATTTTTGAGAAAAAGATACAATAGAAACTACGAATCAATAAAACCTGGAGTAAAATAATTTTGGTTCTTTGGCTGAAAACCTGTGTAGGTTTATCTATTGCAATAACCATATACTCACAGTTTCACCAAACATTTTAAACGCAGTTCAACACAAAATTTAATTCTAGAAGGTCAGGCAGCCGCTTGCAGGCTACCCAGTCACTGCCAAGCCCCACAGCTCAGCCTGAGCACAGCCCTTTCCCAGAACGTCCTCACCCCTGGGGCTTTGTAACCCGAACACCTTGCCAGTCTTAATTAGTCTTAAGCTGCGCCAGGAAAGTTTAGATCGGACATTCAAAGGAATTTTTTCAAAGGGGTGATTATACATTGGAATGGGCTGCGCAGGGAGGTGATGGAGTCACCGCCCCTAGAGGTGCTTAAGGAAAGACTGGAGGTGGCACTCAGTGCCACGGTCTGCTTGACAAGGTGGTGTTGGGTTACGCGCTGGACTCGCTGATCTCTGAGGTCTTTTCCAACCTAACTGATGCTATGACTCTACGGGGCACGTCCCTGCCGAGCTGTCCGGCAGCAGCGCAACACGTGGCGGGAGGAGAGCCGGGCCGAGCCGCACAGCCCGCGCTGGGGCCGGGCCCCTCGGGCGGGGACTCCCCGCTGCCGGCGGGCGGCCGGGCCGGGCCG
>VZTD01002670.1:1245926-1258424 GCA_013397725.1 Rhagologus leucostigma
GGTGCCTCCCCTGCCCATCGCCCGGCGGCCTCTGGGGCTGCGGCACCGCCCGGCCCCGCCCGGGCCGCGGCCTCTCAGGCAAGTGGCGCTTCCCGGGGTGCGGGGGGAGCGGGGCGCGGGGTCCCTGGACCAGCCCCGGGGGGCCCCAGGGATGCGCGGGGAATGCGGGGAGGTCAAAGGGGCAGCTCCGGAGGGCACCTGGGCGTGAGGGGCCCGCGGGGCGTTCCCGGGCGTGTCCCTGGCGTTACGCGGCTCCCCCGTCACGCGTGTTTATCGTCTTTATGGAGACTGACAGCTGCGATCGCAGCTCTTCATGTATCCGCTTTAGGTGCTTCTACCTCCTAATTCTGTGTTACGTCAGCTAAGCTGCCTTTGCTCCCCAGTCAGTACATTTTTTTTAAGCAGACAGGCTCTTGCAAATTCTGCAGTAAGAAATGCGTGGGCAGGTATGTGGTTCGTGTAGTCGGATACCTGCTGTGCTGCCATCGTGCATCGCTCCATTGGTGATTTGCGAAGTGTTCTCCTGGCATCCCAATGGACATAGAGGTGCTTATTTTCTGAAGTATGAGAACTATGTTGTTAGAGCTGTGCTGTAGCACAGGCCTGTTTTGTTACAACCATAGCTCAGTGTGATGGTTGTGGCCTCTGCTCAGTTAACTAGGAAACATTCCTTATAGTCTTCAGTTTAATGCTTATACAGAATTTAGAGAGCAGAGGAGGGGAATGCAGTTCGTTGTAGAATTAAATATGTATGGTTTTGAAGGCAATTCAAATGTTATTCGAAGGCAATGTGAAATGTTGTCTTTAAAATGTTAATGATTGGTTTTTGTCATAAAAGATCTGACTTTTTGAAAGTTTAATTTCCTGGGATTTTGCTGCAAAGTTTGATTCATTGTTAACATAGCAGTTAAATTTAAGAGCTTAAGTTGGAATCTGTAGTTCTGTTGAAACTTTTGTACTTTATGTGGTTTTTTTCATCCATCCGTGAAACTTGTAAGACATTTTATTTCTTAGGAAAGCTAAGGCAAGTTGGAAAAGTCATAGAAATTAACGAAGGTCAACTTAAAGAACTGAATTATGCTATGGTACAGCAACATAAAGTTATTGACTTACCAGTCAACATGTAAGTGCTGTATAGATTGTTTCAGAGCAGTCAAAGCCATATATTACCTATAAACTTATATGGCGGTTGAAATGTAGTGGGTTTTCTCTTTCATTAATAATGGTGAACAACCGTGGAGTTTGGTTTACCAATTTTTGTTATAAAACTCCTAGTCTGGGACTTTTAAGGCTTTTCACGTTGCTGTTTGCATTCCCGTAGCTCAGAAATTGGAAATGCTTATGGAGCCAGAATATTGTTGGTGAATCCTCCATAGGTGTTTTAAATTCAAGTTCCCTGCTGCAGCTCAGCAGGTGAAGAGTAGGCTTATAGTAGAGCATATGTTAAGTGAGCATTTGCATTTATCCAGCTGTTAGGGTGAAAGGTGTCTCTGTTGTACAGGTGTTAAAGGAAAAAGTAAGCTTGGGGTCTGGGCAGAGGACAGGGACTGGTGCAAGGGAGGGAATAGCTTTGGGAACTTGTGGGGCTGGGATGCAATACAGGGTTAGAAATGGCCAACGTGACTCGAGCAGCTCAGCTGTGAATAAGTGCTTTTCTAGTAGCTCCTGGTGAAGCGTAAATCTGATACTTTTGCTGTGACTGTTCAGTAGTGAGATGGGTGGTTTGCCTCAGCTATTGCAGATTTCAAAAGTAATTTTTAAAATATTTTACAGAATTTACAATTTATGCTAGACCATTGTTGGAAATCGTAACAGCAGCTGGGCTTGTAGCTCATAGTATATTCCTAAAAAAGCAAATTAAAGAGCTAAGTGTCAGAAAAACTATTTGCAATTATCTTTTCTATTATGGGTTTGTGTCAGAAGTATATGGATGCAGGCTCGTGCCTTTTCCCAGTGTTGTGGGTCCATGAATATCTTGGTCCATACAAAAGTAAACATAACTATCCATTGTTAATATCCATAAGAATTTTCGCATTTGTCTCATTTTAATGTAGTAATACTTATTATAGTAGGGGTGTGAAAACTACAGGAAGAAATTATTCTCAGTATTTTATATACGTGGAGATCCTGTTGTTCATGGGTGATCCTTTATGGTTCCCGTTCTTATTTTTCCTTCAGGATAACGATGTTTCTCAGTATCTTTCATGTACTGTTTTTTTCTGATAAATAAATGGATACTTACTGTGATTTCAGGATTTTTTGTTTGGGTTTTCTGTGTTTATTAGGAAACATTCTCGACTGTTTAATGAAATGAGCTAATGGAACTGTAGTGAAATAAAATCTATTTAGACATTAAAAGGTCCTGATGTGGTATTCATGCATGGGGAATACCACCCTTGTTATTTTCAGTGTATTTGCATGCTTCAGATGTCAGGGAAAAAGCCAGCTCAACCATGATGTGTATTTAAATAGGTTTGGCAGGAAACATGGTTAGAATATTTAATTTCAGCTGAGCACCGATGCTCTAAACAATACAATGAAAGATATTTCTTAGTTAATTTTCAACTGAAACGTGCTTTCTTAAACCAGCATATGGCTTCTATTTTTATGATTATAGCAGTGTGTAGAATGTACTGGGAGCACTGATGATTGTTTAATTCTGGATGCAGATCAGTGCAGATATGCAAAAAGAGAGGAAACGTGCATTTCTGGTCACTTCCAGAAAAAGGGAAATTCTCTGTCGAAGAATTAGGGAAGTTGTTTGTAAATCAAAGTGTTGCTTACCTAAACTGAGGGAAAACCCCTCTGTCTATATTAGTGACATTTATTTGTGCTAGTTTATCCTGGTAAATGGAGCAAAATGCCTTTTATTTGTCTTCACCATCTGAACAAGCAAAAAAAGTCAAAAGTAGATATCTGCAATTCTTGAAAATTGTTTAGTGGATTTCTTTGAAATGTCGTTTGTGTGTGCTCAGACTTTTAGTCCCTGTATTTCAAGATTTATATGCAGTTTGAGGGAATGGATTATTGGTGCTGCCTTTTTGGTTGTCAGTAGGAGCTCTTGGTGCTATTCAGTGTATTTTTATTGTTTGGTGAGAACTGAGTAAACTATATTTATTGTTGTGCTGTTCATGTTTTGGAGGTAGTGGTGATGAGGAGTTTTCTTACCCCTACCCTGCTGATTTCATTTCACCTGCATTTGCTTCATTTTAAATGTCATGGCTTGAATTTTACTGTGCTGGATGTTCTCCAAGTAAGAGCAGTGTTGTTGCCCTCCAAATATTACAGCTGAACTCTCTTGCAGCTCAGAAGTGTATAAATAAAAAGACCTGAATGATTGTGAATTTTTGTGCTGATTTTTGCTTCTTAACTTCGAATGTGAAGCAGTACAGAATCTGTTATGTCTCTGTTTTCTTAGATCTCACTTGGAGCAGCAGACTGTTTTGAGCCTGTAGCAAAGATAATTTGTCCTTGAGCTACTCAGTTGTTAAAAAGCTGTTATCTAGGCCTCACTGAAACCCACCATACATAAACTCTCACAAAGTCTTCTGACTAAACAGTTTTTCAGTATCTTAGTTCTTCATTTTAGCCTCGTTTTTCTTCAGTTGGTCGGTATTAGCAATTCTTCAGCAAAATAGAGCAGGGCAAGATCTGAATTTTGAGCCATTTAGTCTGCAATATAAAACTTTACCTAAGAAAGTGATGTAATATATTAGTGGCAAAAGGCTGTAACACCAGATGGTTTTTGTCTGTCACTTATTTGGGTTAAGTAGTTTCTGAGTTGGTTTTAAAGAAATAAGTTTGTCGCTATTACAACTCAGAGAATTTTTTGTTACTTTTCCCCTAAATGTATACTAAATGTAATGTGTATTATTGCACACTTGGAGTACACTGATTAAATTTATGAAAGAAGACTTAAGATTATAGACAAGATGTATTTACTTTGCTGACAGAGCAGTCAACAGTAGTTCTTAATAGAATGTGTTATTCTTCCAGCAGGCCCCTGGAAGTGTGAAGGATGGAGGCGGAGGAGAGCCGAGCGCAGCCCCCGGGCGAGGCGCCGGAGCCCGGCTGTGCCAGCACCGCCGGCTGGCACCTCAGCGACACCGCCCGGCTGCAGCACTTCCTGTGCTTCGGCTCCGAGGGCGGCGCTTACCACGTCAAGGAGCAGAAGCTGGGCTTTGAAAACGCCGAAGCATTGCTAAGGCTGATTGAAGAGGGCAGAGGCTGCGAAGTTGTCGAAGAAATAAAAGCGTTTAGTCAAGAGGGCAGAGCAGCAAAACAGGAGCCCCTGCTCTTTGCCCTCGCAGTTTGCTCGCAGTGTTCTGATGCCAAAACAAAACAAGCGGCGTTTAAAGCTGTCCCCGAGGTGTGTTGCATACCAACCCATCTCTTTACTTTCATCCAGTTTAAAAAAGATCTGAAGGAGGGCATGAAATGTGGCATGTGGGGCCGTGCTCTGAGGAAAGCTGTTGCAGATTGGTACAATGGAAAGAATGGCATGGCTCTTGCTTTAGCGGTTACAAAATATAAGCAAAGAAGTGGTTGGTCTCATAAAGATCTTCTGAGGTTGTCCCACCTAAAACCTGCCAGTGAAGGTAATAAATTTTTATTTACCTGAAAATACTGTGTTTTAAACATTTTTATATTTACTGTGGAAGTATTTTGGAAACCCGAGTACCATTGTAGATGAATACTTAGTGATGATATCCTGTAAATTGCATCTTAAAAACGTGGGTGTTCATATCAGAAATGGACCTGTTTATCTTCAAGGTAAACAGTTTGTTCCTTCTTTTCTTCCATATGCCAAGAGAAGATAAAATAACACGATTCCCTTACTTTGTTCCTATTTGCTTACAAATGATGAAATAACGCTTTTTCGTTATGTGGGAAGATCTGTTGGCTTCAAATCTTAGAATAATAGAATGGGTTGGGTTGGGAAGGACCATAAAGATGATCCTGTTCCAACCCCCCTAGCCATGGGCAGGGACACCTTCCACTAGACCAGGCTGCTCCAAGCCCCATCCAGCCTGCCCTTCAGCACTTCCAGGGATGGGGCAGCCACAGCTTCTCTGGGCGATGTAGCAAATACATAAAGCTCCTTAATTCTAAGGAGATCAATACAGTAATTAAAAGTACTGCTCTAAATTGTGGGTGGCTGATCTTTTCAATAGGTGTTTGGCAGGTCTGAGAGTGAAACCTGCAAATTCATTTGTATGCTAGAATGATAAATGCCAGTGTATAGATGGTAATCCTGCTTGAGAAATGGTTTTCTTTTTCATCAGGAATTGCTATAGTCACTAAGTATATTACCAAGGGATGGAAAGATGTCCAAGAAGCTTATAAAGAGAAAGCAGTTTCTGCTGAGACTGAAAAACTCTTGAAGTATCTGGAGGCTGTGGAGAAAGTAAAACGCACAAAAGATGAATTGGAAGTTATTCATTTGATAGAGGAATATGGTCTAGTTAGAGAGCATCTCCTGACAAACCATCTGAAATCTAAAGAGGTAGGTAAAGTTCCTTTGCTTTGAATTCTCCGTAGAGTAATGCTGTTCAGAGTCTTAAGGCTACATTTCTTTTAAAAATAGCCCTTATGCTGCTTTTCAAGTTGTTTACCCAAATAGTTGATTTAAAATAATTAAGATCTTAATATAATTTGTACATTTATTTAAAAACACACTTATTCAGTGTACAGATGCCAGTTCTTGTAGTTTGAGAATCTCGTCTTTCTGTGTTTGCCTTCTCTTTCTTTCATCACAGGTTTGGAAGGCATTGATCAAGGACATGCCTATTTCTGTATTGTTGAGAAATTTAGGAAAGCTGACAGCAAATTCAGTGCTTGAACCACGAGGTTCAGAAGTGGCAATAGTATGTGAAAAACTGAGAAATGAGAAACTGCTAAAAAAGGTAAGAACTTCCTAATCAGTGCCAGCCTTTATGGATTTTAATTTTTAATGTTTAGTTTATTCTTTTTAAAAACTGCAGTTTAATGCCTGCAACTTTACTTTAAAACTTCTGTTCATAATTTCCCATTTGATTCCCCACCTGCTTTCTGAAACTTTCTGATAAATTAGGTGTATTGGCAGCTATTGGATCTTTTCTTACATGAGGGCTGTGGCAAGCTTTGCTTTTTGGGTTCATCAATTTCTTCTGAGTCTTGTAATTTTTAAGTGAGTTAAAATAGCATAGTAGCTGAGAGGGAAAAGAAGATGGTCAAGGGGACTTTCTGCTTTCAGATTTTTACTATCCATCAAAGTGGTAGGAAAATAAGAGGGAAAAGAGAATTCCCCAAACAGAGAATAGAATTTTCAGGGACTTAATTGAAGATAGAGAGGATGAGTGCCTTGACCAGCAGTTTTGTGAGTTGGGAACATTAAAATCAGGACTCTTAAATTCTTCAGCACCAGAGCTGAATTGAGCACAACAACAAAAGTCCTTTTTTTCCCATCCTGCTGCAATTCCCTTTCTCTGGTTTCTTCCTTAATTATACACAGGCACTGGAGAAGGGAGAGAAAGGTCATGGTGCAATACCTTGATGGAAAATAGACAACAGGCATTCAGATTCACTGAGTTTTGCTGCTGGCAGTGGTTAAGGACTGAAACTCCCCTTTACGATAAAGATACCAAATGTTGATAAAGTTATATAAGTTTGTATATGGAAAGCAAAAAAAAAAAAATTGTTTGGAGTGTTTTATAGTACGAGAAAAATGAATGCCATGTTCCAAAATTAATTTCTTGTCCAGTGTTACTGTATCTGGTATAAAACTAGTTTTAAGTTGGTTCTTTTCCTTTCTCAGCTCCTTTCTCTTCAGCTGGGCAGGGACTTTCTCCTGCTGGAAGCCTGTGATGGAAAATAGCACTGGACAATCATAGAGCTGCAAAATTTTACCAGAATTCTGGTGATGGCATCACATTTGATGTTAATTGGAGGATTCTTGAGAGGGAGCGAGGTCCGTTATCAGTAACCCACAGTTCATCCAACAGCTGTGTAAAGACAGCATGAACTCTTCCGATTTAACAAATTTAAAGTAGCCATATACTAAACCTGAGATTTTTTTGTAGTAGGATCTTATTTTCACATTTAGTTTGTTACATTTTTTTAAGGAGGTTAAATTTTCATATCCTTAAGAAGGTTAAGTTTTCATATCTCTCTTTTTGATTTCTACCTGTAGGGTAGAATACATCCCTTCCATATTTTGGTTGCATTAGAAACCTATAAAGCTGGACATGGAAGCAGAGGGAAGCTTTGGTGGCGTCCTGATGAAGACATTTTAGAAGCTTTAGATGCCTCATTTTACAAAGCTTTCAAGGTAATAATAGTTCTCCAATTTGTTAAGCTTTTTAAGAGTTCTGTGTTTTCGGAAAGCTTATCAAGAACAGTTCCTGGGGTGGGTAACAATTCTGAAACTTTGGTAAACAGCACTGTCCTGACATTACCCAGAAGGAGTAAAAAATGCCCACCCGAGGATTGAAAGCAGCAGAAGAAATTAATATATAAATTATGTGTACCTGTTATATTTTTGTCTTTTATTATTTCAGACAATTGAACCAACAGGAAAACGCTTTGTAATTGCAGTTGATGTCAGTGCATCAATGACACAGAAGGTTTTGGGCAGTGTGCTCAATGCCAGCACAGTTGCAGCAGTAATGTGTATGGTGAGGCTTTCAGTTTTTTATTTGTAACTGTTTTCAGCTTGCATCGCTTCTTTGATACAAAGGTGCTCTAAAGCTGGTTAGAAATCAAGAGGAAACTTACATATAATATTTTTTGGGTACAGAAGGTGCGACCTCGTGCCTCATTGTTGAAAGCTACTGGCAACCATATTCAGAAACATCAGTTTGAAGAAGTTGGTTTCCGTTGTAAATCAAAGTGGTCAGGGCAGCTTTTTCACTTATCTTAGCCATAATAAAATGGCTTACTATAAGTAAAAAATGAAAACTCTGTCTTACACATTTTAGTTTTTTCAGAAGCATTCATGGAATAATACAGTTTAGATGAAGATATATTCGGATGATTCCTGTGTCTGTTTGAGTTAGTGATGTGGCCTTTATTCACAATCACTTTCCCCTCAGTTTAGTATTCTAAAGCTTCTTGTTTTGTATTCTTGTATTGCAGAGGAGTAGAACTTTTGGTGGTGTTTAGAAATGCTCAAGGTTTTATGTCAGAGAGGAGGGAAGAAAAATGGAAGTATCTTTAGTTACAGTAATTAGAGCAGGCGTTCAGCTCTCTTTGCAGTGTTTATTTGCAATAATATTACAGAATATTCAAAGTGTAGAGTGAACCATTACTGTTTATGAGGAGCCATGGTGACTTAAATACAAAAGCGTTTGTCATGCTGTATGTTTGGTAGGGATTGGCTCAGTTCAGACATTAAGAGTTCAGAGGAATACAACTGAATTATTTTTGTCTCTCTCTTTCTCAGGTTGTAGCACGGACTGAGAAGGATTCCCACATTGTTGCCTTTTCACATGAAATGGTCCCTTGTCCAGTGACAGCTGACATGACCTTACCTCAAGTTTTAGTGAAAATGTATGAAGTATGTAAAAAAAAAGTCTCAGCAGTTACCTTGTATTTTCTTTGCAATCAATTCTACTACCTTGTTTAATCTATATCTCTCTAATAACAGATTGCATTTCTTTTGGTGCATTTGATTTAGAGAAAGCCCAGCAAATGTCGTTATTTCATTTGTTGGATATTAAACATTGCAACTTAGAATGGCAGTGCTAGGTCACAATGAGTTAGCTTGAAAAGAATATTCAAAAAATCTCAAACAGAAAAAACCCCTGGACAAACGAAGATAAAATGACCAAGTTTAACAAAAAAGCTTGTATGTGTAGTAACACATGGTAGAACATGAAGCTTACATCAAAAGTAATTTTTCTGTGGTTTGTTAATTTCTGTATTAATGTGTTCCACGTATATTTATTTTTGTCTCTTTAAGATTCCAGTGGGTACCACTGATTGTTCCCTTCCAATGATATGGGCTCAAAAAACTCAGACAGCTGCTGATGTCTTCGTTGTATTTACTGATAACGAGACCTTTGTTGGGAATACTCCTCCTGCAACGGCCCTTAGGGAGTACAGAGAGGTAAATATGCTTCTGACTGTTTATGATTAATAAATACAATACAAAATAAGTACCAGCTCTAAAAATCTTTTAGAGATTGAGCTGGTTGTGGCCTTCTCCAGTAAATAATTATATAATGTTAAAAACATATCATTTCTGCAGTTAGGCAGAATTAGTGCACATATTGCACTAATTGTGCATATTTAAAACCGCAGAATTGCTGAAAGGATTTGTAATTAGCCTGCTGTGCTCGGTGTGCTGCAATGTCCATGAAATTTTGTTACCCAGGGACTGTATGAATTCCTGCATCCTATATATAATTGATGGAATATGTTTTTTTAGTTGTTACAGAATGAAGTTTGACTCTCAGAGCTAAATTTAACTTTGATGTCTGCAATAGATATCAAAAAGTTTCAATGAAGTAATGAAGACAAGTGTCAATAGGATGACGTGACAGTATCTTGTGAAGAAAGCCCATTGTGTTTTAAAGGGACTGCTCCAAGCTGTACAGCTGCATAATTTTAAAACAGAACAAAGAAAAATACCTTCTCCAAGCACATTGCTACTGGAAACTCTTATTTATTTGGCAAACAACCTTATATGCTTTAAAGAAACTATTTTTTAAACTACCAAAAATATGTTTGTCAGGCATGGGTATATGGACTTCAATCTTTACATAGATTCCACCCAGTTGAAATGAAGACCAGAAGTCTTCAATTTGGTTTCCTTAGTTGAGGTTAGCTGCCATCCCAGTGTTGACAGGCATTGTGCAGTTCTGTTCTGGCATTCCTCATTTCTGTCAGCACAGCTCTTCAGACAGTGGCTTATGCAAGTGAGATTGGCACTCTCATATTTAGGTTACTGCATATTTAGGTTACTGCATATGTGCACGTTTCACTCTATATGTGTTTTCTGATATTTTTTGCTGTCCTCCCTCTAGAAAATGGGCATTCCTGCTAAGCTGATGGTTTGTGGAATGACCTCGCACGGTTTTACGATCGCGGACCCGGATGACAGAGGCATGTTGGATATCTGTGGCTTCGATACAGGAGCTTTGGATGTCATTCGAAACTTCACTTTGGATTTGATTTAAGTTTTTTAGGCATCTGCTCTTCCCATGGGTCCATTGCTGGCAACAGGCTTCACCCTGGGAACTCCCAGCCAAATACACTTTATTAGCATATGGCATATTGTATACATATCAGAGTGTTACGGGAGGTGGTGGCACTTCAAGCATCTCCGACTAGAGCTCCTCACTAAGGTGTTTGTAAGGTTGAACAGAACTTCAGTCCCACGCAAATCCAACAGATTCAGAGAAACTCAGCACTTGTATCTCTAGTGTCAAACTAACTGTCAGTAGCCAGTGATGCCCCTGCCATTGGAGGTGGCAGCCACATGTCACCGCTGTCACCTTGGCGCCGTGCAGAAACGCCCTGTGCAGTTGGACACTCCTGGTGATGGCTGGCAGTGCAGTCACACCGCCCTTCAGAGTCCTGCAGCACAGCTGGCAGCCCTGCTCCACGCCCCTTCAGAAAGCCATCTCCACTCCTCAGCCACCTTCCTTGTCTCCAGCACCCTCATTTTCCCAAGGCAGTTGTTTTTTTCCTATACACCCACTCAAAACTCTTGTTGGACTTAATTCCCTGACCAGCCTGGGCTCTGTGTGAGCTGGAGCTCCACAGAGCATCATCCCTTGTGTGATATCCACAGTGACTGTGCTCTGAGTCCTGTGGGCCAGCAACAGCCAGTCTGGATCTGTCCCAGGGGGCAAACAGGACTCCCTGTTATGACGGGATGATGGCAGGAGCACAGTGTACTTTACGAACTCTTGGTTCCCAAGCTTCACCCAAGTCTTCCTGGCCAGCCCGGCCTGCACCACATGGATCACCCCATCCCTGTTGTCCTCAAGTTCCACAGCATCCCCTGCCTTGAAGAGAAGGGTGGTTTTGCCTGGGCCCAGGGAAGACACCACCACAGCAAACACTTCGTGTCAGCATGCTGGACCCTGCTCTTGCTCTCTGCCAGTGCTGGAGTCAGCCCAGACACCATGGCCAGCTCCTCAGCAGGGTAAGTGAAGAGATGTTGTCCATCTCCATGGACTTTGGAGCTCTTGTGCTGCAGGTACTCCTCCTAGCACCTGTCGACCTGTCGAGGACACGCTGCCTTCATCAGCCACAGGAGCAGGGGTGGTACTGCAGGATGGCCACTTCTTGTCCCGCAGGACTTCAGCAGCAGCAGAGACTGGCAGTGCCAGGAAGCAGATGGATCACCTCCAGGGCCCTGAGCACCACCTTGGAGTCATCGAGGAGGGTGTAGAGGAAGCTGAGGAGCCCCAGAGGCCAGACTTTGGCCTTTTAGGTTCAGAGAGTCCCTGGCAAACAATCCTGAAGGGAAAAGGGGTCCAGGAAGGCTGGACATTCTTCAGGGATGTTAAAGATGCAGGAACAGGCTGTCCCCATGTGCTGAAAGATGAGCCAGTGGGGAGAAGACTGGCCTGGTTGAACAGGGAGCTGTCACTGGAAGTCAGGGAAAAAAGAACTTTGGAAGAAGGGGCAGGCTGCTCTTGAGGACTACAAGGATGTTGTTAGGTTATGCAGGAAGGTTAGAAAAGGGAAACCCCAGCTAGAAGTTAATTTGGCCACTGCCGTAGTAGATAACAAAAAGTGTTTTTACAAATACATCAGCGACAAAAGGAGGGCCAAGGAGAGAATCTCCATCCCTTATTGCATGAGGGGAAGCATTGCCACAAAGGATGAGAAGAAGGCTGAGGTACTTGATGCCTTCTTTGCCTCAATCTTTAATAGTCAGACCAGTAGTCCTTGAGAAGACAGAGACAAGGAACAGAATGAAGTCCCTGTAGTTCAGGAGGAAACGGTGACCTACTGCTCCACTTAAACGTTCACAGCTCTGTGGGGCCGGATGGAATCCACCCAAGCCACTCTCCACCATTTATCATCAATCCTGGCTAACCAGGGAGGTCTCAAGATGACTGAAGGTTGGCCAGTGTGACGTCCATTGAGCAGAAGGGCCGGAAGGAGGATCCAGAAAACCACAGGCCTGTCGGCCTGACCTTGGTGCCAGGGAAGGTTATGGAACAGATCATCTTGATCACACAGCACGTGCAGGACAGCCAGGGATCAGGCACAGCCAGCATGGCTTTATGAAAGGCGGGTTCTGCCTGACCAACCTGATGTTCTTCTATGAATGACCTCCCTACTGGATGAGGGAAAGGCTGTGGATGTGGTCTGCCTGGATTTCAGCAAATCCTTGGACACTGTTGCTCACAGCATTCCGCTGGAGAAGCTAGGAGCCCGTGGCTTGGACAGGTGCACTGTTTGCTGGCTAAAACCTGGCTGCGTGGCTGAGCCCAGAGAGTGGTGGTGACTGAGTCACATCCTGTGGCTGGCTGGGCACCAGGGGGGCTCCCCCGG